>JACXGM010032104.1:0-12749 GCA_016801145.1 Umbra pygmaea
TCTCTGTCTCCCCCTAACTGTCTGTGCCCTTCCTCTCTGTCTCCCCCTAACTCTCTGTGCCCTTTCTCTCTGACTCCCCCTAACTGTCTCCCAGCCTTTGTGTCCTACAGTCCTAAAAACATATCCAAAAAAGGGTTCTTTATTCATCCTCATAGGGTAACCTTTTTTAAGGTTCCAAGAAATACAGTTTTTGATTCCAGTGAGAACTGTTTTTGATTAAATATAGAACCGTACATATAGATTGCATATAGATCCTTTTCCGCGGAGAACACTAAATGGAACTCAAATGGGTTTTCTATGACATCAAAAAGCGTTCTCATTGGAACCTAAATTGTAAATTGTTTATTCTAGGAACCATAAAAAGGTTTTCGTATGAGGACAAAACGAAGAATCCTTTTTGGATTGTACTGTTGTGTCAATAAAAATAATAGAAAATACCCCATCAAAAAATAAATGATATATTAAGACAGAGAAAGGGCGATGGGAATCGCTCCAGAGGGGACCAAAACATGATTCAGAGATAGAGACGAGTCGGGGGGTGGGCTAAGAGAGACATATCTAATAGCAGCAACAGTGACAGACAGACAGACAGACAGACAGACAGACAGACAGACAGACAGACAGACAGACAGACAGACAGACAGACAGACAGACAGAGACAGACAGACAGAGACAGACAGACACACTGTCAGCCTTCTCTCACCCCTAACAATGAGCTGGCTTTGGTGCTCCACAGCTGCAGCTTCATTGCGTGCGATGCATGTGTAGTTTCCATTGTGGTCCGGGGACAGGTTGGAGATCCGCAGTGAGCTGGTGAACTCAATGTTGTCGATAGTGACCCCCAAGCTGGCTGGGATTGGGTGTCCGTCCTTCTGCCAGGTGATGTCCAGAGGCTGGTCACCTGACATTACCACACAGGGAATGAAGACGCGCTGGCCAATGGAGAACCGCTGGAATGCAAATGGCTGAATGTATGGTGGAACTGGACAGGAAGAGGGAGAAAAATACATTATTCAGATTAATACTCCTCAAGAGTCTACTGGGAAAGGCACAATTTCCAGTATGTCAACAGTCTATCAATGCCTTTTGTCATTTGGAAAAGTAAAATAGTTAAATTTGGAAACAAAAAAACAAAGCAAAGCATAAAATAAAGTAAACCACCTCAGTCATTCATCAATTCTAGTGGAATATTCTGTAATCAGAGTTGAGTACAGTCAACAACCACAGATTTATTCACACTAATGTTAAAAACTTGAATAAGTAATTATTCTGACTTCTATTGACTCATGCCAATTATAATTATGGAGATTTTAATCCTATACTAGATATAAATCAAAATGTGAGATCATACACAGTAAATTCACTGTAGCAAACTCTAGCCATCTCATAAGTCAGCCACATTTGAGAATCAATGAGTTAAAATAACATTGAAATAAGCAGTGCTTCAGCGCTTATTTAATTCACAGCAAAGTAGGGATAATGGACTCCAGGGATCTCCCTAGCAACTTCAGAATTTTAAGCTCGAGCAGAGAAGATTAACCAACACACTTGCAGTTAGGAAGTGTTGCTTTATATCATGGGCCCCCCAACTCCCTCCCCCCTCCCCCATCTAGCCTTGTCTCATGGTCTTGATAGCAAAGGTCTCCTATTAACTAGCCTTCGGGCATTCTTCAAGAACATTTGGCCAAAATGTGGGTTTAAATTAACCGCGTACATTTTGGTTTTAGTAGTATAACGCGGCAGTGATGTTATATACAGAAATATAAGGACAACGGAAACCAATCTAAATGTACATTTTTATTTGTTATCGGTGTACCGTTTGTTGCATCTGTTCGAGTAATGTCTTGTCTGCAGATCCTACCTTTGACACTGAGATGAACGCTCTGATTGGTTTCTTGGTGGGGTTTAACCAATACCCTACAGTTGTACTCTCCCTGGTCCAGCTCCTGAACGTTGGATAGCTTCAGAGTGCCGTTGTTCTCAAAGGCCCGCTGTCGGTGGTTGAAAGGAAGCAGGTGGGAGTTCTTGTACCACTTGATGGAATAGTACGGGTAACCAATGACACGACAGTGGACATACGCATCCCGCCCGGCTATGGCTGTGATGTTTTTCATTGGACGGATGCTGGCAGCACCTACAATTACAGAGAGGGAGAGAGAGCTCTCTATAAACACATTTATGGGTGAGGTATATACTGGCTTGACAGGAACATTAGTCAGTATGATTGACAGCACACCCAAATGTGTTTTTTACCACATGACCTTAAGGTAGCCTCTGATGAGAGGATTGAAATCACGTACATAGAAGGGCTTGCTGACAGCTGAAAGACAGAACATTTTGGTGAACAATGTTCACTTTGTGACTTATCTGCAATGAAAAGTCCAAGAGACATTTGAACCCACCATTCTCATCTGAATAAAGAAATAACACAGCCAAGAAAAGAAGAATATTCACAGGACCCAGAAAGAAAAGATTCAGTCATGGATCAGAAGCTACTCCCACAGACAAACCCACCACTAGCCTAGAAACATTCAGTACAACGTTTACATATGCCTCGTCCAACAATTGTAAATATATACAGCTGAAAACCAGCATCTGAAGGCCAACAATAAAGAGAATGCATTTTAAACTGTAGAAGGGAAACATGTCAGCATCCATGGACTATGTAGAGGATTGGAATACCGTTGAAGACTAGAGGTATTGTAGTTAGAAGTTCTCTATGTCCAACTGATGAGACCCAAGCAATAGAACAGATATGCTATGGATCATACTCTACATATTCAAAGGACATTCTGAAAAAAATAGGTGATTTTGACCCGTCATTGTTTATGAAAAAGACAATGTGTTTGGATAGAGAAAGCAAAAATAACTTGGCGTCTCACGACTACAAAGAGCAGAGATGGATAACTCAGGGATTAAAAAATACAATGGAAAGAACACGAGGAAAACTGAACAACAGACTGAGTGCGTGGGAGGGTAAATGTTTAGGCCCTAAGCATTTTGAAAAGGAGGATGGGTAAAAACGAAATCCCGAAAGAAAAAAACCCATGCATGTTTCTTAAAAAACAAACAGAAATTAGTTAGGTGTATGTTTTTGTTTTTGTTTTGGAGGAGCTGATCTGACAAGCACCTCTTACGTTTATTCGAGCCTGGTGGTAGACTGCCCCGGCCGAGTTCCTGCAGGTGCAACGGTACACCCCTCCATCCACCTCTTTGGTGTGCGTGATGTTCAGCTGGCTGACCACGTGGCCTTCATGGGTCTCAAAATGTCCGGGGTGGTGGTGGCTGTCCTTGATTACCGGGTCATCGTCCAGGGTCCAAGTGCAGGAGGGTGGGGGGGTGCCTTTGACGTTACACACCAGGAAGACCGGCTCGTTGGGGTTGACCACCTTCTCACTGAAGGAGGACAGAATCTTTGGAGTGCCGTCTGATATTGGAAAGAGAGGGGGGTGATGGGTAATGGTTTAACGTATACATCTTTTCAGGGAATGAAAGAAAAAACAACATGTACTCTGTGTAGACAGCATCGTGTATGGTTTGGGTATTATCAGTTATAAAAACAGAATTATTCTATTGTGTGGGAAAAAATGTAATGGCGATTTAGAAAAATGCCAATTGGTGAGTTGTAATCTTGAACAGCTGATTTGCTTTCTGTTGCATCAAGATTATTAATTGTATTAGGAATGCAAATGTGCGTGTACTGTACAGTATATACTGTAGCTGAATTACAGGTATAGGTTTGTGTATATACAGTAGAGTGTACATTTGATATTTGGGGGAAGGATACATGGTCTTACTGCAAGTGTGTACACAATGGGCTGGTCATCATTTAAATACTAAAATCATATTCAATGATAAGTTCAGGGTGAGCATTTGAAAAAGACTACTGTAAGAATTCTGTACAACACAAATCGTTCAACGTGGATGAAAGCAGCAACTAAATATCTGTTTTTACTGTCTTGGCCAGATGATAAATATCTCTATTTTGGAGTTACCATTGAAATCTCTGGCTGCTGGTGCTCTTTGATAACCCGGGCACTCTACATGATTATAGATTATCAATATACTCCTCATACAGATCCATGGCCAAGGGAGACAGTTGCCCAAGCAACTAGGCTAAGGTAAGCAGTTTCAATCTGACTGGGGTAGTAACCCCAATACCAGTGGCAGAGGTACAGCAGCCCAACACATCTCATTAGCACAGGCTCTGCATTGATCTAAAGCCAAAACCCTTTCTGCTAAGTCACCGCTGTTGCTGTTACTACACCCACATGCACACCAAATATACACCCAACATAAACATCATACCATTGTCACAAGCCCAGAACACACTCATTTGTATTTCTATTTTCTAAACCAACAGATATATTTTGCACCAGTTTTCAACCTAGGCTTTGCCATTTTGTTCATATAATTATAATAATGATAATGACAGTATGGTATTTATTATTTTATTGATACAATTGTTATAAACAATTCTGTGATAATTAATGCTTATCCTTAAGAGCTTTTGACTGTAATTTGGTGGGCTCTGCCTGGAACAGAAAAGGTGAGGAACTGCTGTTCGGCAGCATATCCATTAACTACCATGGCAACATTGATTTTTATATGAAACCTCCTTATCTCACCCTCCAAGATGACCTGCACGAAGTCCTGGGCAGACATCTTGTTCTTCCTGGCAAAACACTGGTAGGCCCCTCCATCACTCTTGGCCATGCCTTCCATGATCAGGTTCTCTCTGCTAATGCCTGTGATCCGCACGTTGTTGCCCGGGTAGATTATCTCTCCATTACGATACCATGACAGCTCGTATTCCTCAGAGCCGCTAACACTGCAGTGGAGGGAAACCTTACTACCCACACTGCCCTTCACCTTGCGCGGGCTGACCATCGCCTTCAGGGGCTCTGGAAAACAAAGAAAACACAGAAAACACATGAACAATCACCAAGCAAATTGCCTGCCAATGACAAGGTTAGACAATGACAAATACTTTTGTGTATAAGAAATAATATATAGTGGCACTACAGCAATAGTAGGTAAAGTTGGAGGACAGATGGTTCAGAGGTTAAGGAGTCAGGGTTTTTGGAATCCCAACTGTGCCAAATGTCATTGTGTCCTTGCTCAAGGCACTTTACCTTAGTTGCTCTAGGGGGATGTTCCTGTATTCACTGTAGCCGCTCTGGATAAGTGACTTAAATGTAAATATAATGTCCATATCATGGCGCCCAGGCTGAAATAGCTTCTGAGAGTGTGATGCGCTCTTGGGACTTACGTTTGACCAGCAGGCGGCCCACCACCTCAGCGTTTCCATAGCTGTTCCACACCTCACACACGTAGGTGCCAGAGTCGGTTGGCTGTGCACTCTCTATCAGCAGGCCTGTGACACTTTGGCGGAAACGTGTGTCAGGCTCCAGTGGGCTGTTGTCCTTCAGCCAGCGGTACTTTGGCATGGGGTGGCCCGACGCCTTACAGGGCAGCTCCACCCGATGAGACGCCATGACCTCTCGACGGTCAAAGCCGTCCAGAATCCCCGGCTCTGAGTTAGTAGGATCTTAAGAGATATAAAGAGGGAAACTGTTGCGATAGTTCAGCTTTGTGAACATTGCAGAAACATTTCCGGTGTATTGCAGTGAAACTATTGCATCTAGGTGTTTCTAGGGTAAAGTTGTTCAGAGTTGCTCAGACTGACCTGACACAAAAAGTCGTGCGCTGTTGCTTTGTCTGGTTTCGCCTGTGTAGCGATGCCGCGTGGTGCAGCGGTAGTTGTACAATCCATCCTCATTCTGCACATCCAGAATATACAAGGCTCCTGTGGTTGTGATGAGAAATCTAGGTCCTGGAAGAAAAGAGGTGGTGTTATTTACCTACAAAACACAGTCATGTTGTTTGTCCAATCAGCTCATTATGAAACAAGTAGTCCAACCAAACTGAAGACAGTTTGTTACGTGTGGCATTTTCCAAGCAAACACAAAAGTCTTGATCACTCTAGATCTACATCACACCCAGCAGCAAAGTCACAGTAAGACATTATAAAATCAACTTTAATCATTAAGTAAATTCATACTTAGAATTGGTGCTGCTAATAGAGGTCACCATATGAGGACAGAATCCACAAAATCTGTGCAAAGTTAACACAGTTATATAACATGGGTGATGTGAATAAGATCAGGGGATATGAGTTAAGAGCAAAGACCGTAACCCTCACACTCAGATATGGCCTTTGAAGCCAGTTCCACTCCACTTTTTTTTATTGCAACCCTCTAATGTCAGTATTATTTTGACCTGGTACACCAATTGGGTGCAATTAATGATAAGGTAGAACAGAAAACCACCAGGTTCTGGCCCACATTATGGTATGATTTGTGTAGCCCTGGCATTTAATATACATGGATATACAGAGGCTAAGGACCATAACATGATTAAAGGAACTGTTTAGTTGATCTACACTGAATTTCTACTGACTAACTACCATTGGTGTATTTTTGGAACATTGGATGACTGGGGAGAAATTGACCAGCAGCAGCCGCGGTCAGTGGATATTAAATGGGGATGCCGGGCTCGCATTACATTCGGGACCGGAGTGAATGGAACGGTGTGTAGCGCGTCAAACCCATTGTGTGATACCTTTCCGTTTCCCACAGTCCGGATGGTAATGCGAGCCTGGCGTCCCCAATTATGATCCATTCACTGCAGTCACAAACATAATGTGAGCCCGGCGTCCCCAATTAAGATCCATTCACTCCGGTCCCAAACATAATGCGAGCCCGGCATCCCCAATTAAGATCCATTCACTCCGGTCCCAAACATAATGCGAGCCCGGCGTCCTCAATTAAGATCCACTGACCACGAGTGACCAGCAGTGACCTGCCGTGGAGTCATGTAATATTTCAGTGGAGGGCAGGTGGGAGCCAATGGCACATTGTGTGAACCATACAATGCATTGCTGTTTATCATTGCACAGCCCAGCCACAAACCCAAACCAGGCGGAGGTGGTGTAAACAAGTATAGACTGAACCTGAGATAACCTTAACTTTAGACAGTATGTTACCTGGTCTGAACCTCTGCTACCACATTCTCTTTGAGTGTCACTGGCAGTTCACTCTGTGCAATAATATTATGTTAATTCTAAGGATCAAACCCAACCAAGTAGGGTTGTCATCATGTATAACCAATGATATCTTACTCTTGCAGGCATATGCATGTATTATCCCCGTGAGCGTAGATCGCTGTCAAAAATAATCGACAAATCTATTTACAGGAGATTGTCTTCACCGTGCTGTGGAGAGCATGCTAAAACAGATACAGCTTAGTGAGCATTTAGGCCCCATGGAACAGCAGTCAGGGATAGCTTTAGTTAATACCAGCCCCAATGATGTGCAATCGTCTCGATAACGAGGACGTTGTCTTAGATAAATCCTGAGGACAAAAAAATAATGCTTGAAGGCCCAACTTACCTTGGAATTTATATTTTTTTGACAATGTAATCAACTAGAGTAAAAAAGGAATTTGCTATATAATTGTGCTTACAGCCATGGTTTCATAACTGAGAGTAAAAGGTAAGACACACCAGCTCGTGTTTAAACCATGTTTAACCAGGGAAGGAGTTACAATGAATTTTTACAACTCAAACTTTATTTTTCTAATACAGATTCACTTTTTCCTGTGCACAAACTACATATGAAAGGAAGAAAGGAAGGATTAATATGACCCCCCATTTATGCATATAGACCTCTAAAATAAGGTGAGACCACATGAAAAGAATATTTACACCCAGAATAAATGGCAGAAAAAACTAATACTCTTTACATTAAATTTAATTTAAATTAATCCATTTTGGATAATTAAAGCATACTTTATTTAGAAATATATATTTTATGCTTTGGGATGCATTTAAAAAGTGCCAGGACTGCCCTCTACCTGGAATACACTCGAGGCCCATGTGAGCCCCAGCCAGGGAACCAGGGATTTTGGTGATAAAGGAACACCAAAGACTTTAACAGCTGGTCCACTCTAAGTATTTTACATTTCGAGACCAATAACAGCTTATAAGTCGTAAATGGGACCACACTTCACACCATTTTTAGAAACCAGAAAATAGCAGCTATCCAACATTATGGGCTTCCAATATAGAAACAGTCAAAATGGCCAGTTTCTAAGAAAAAAGACATTGACACTCTGAATGGTTGTCAGGACTGAAAAGTGTGAGCTCGCTCTGAAATGGAGGGGAACACACAGTCGACTGTAGCCTATATCAGCATCATCATTGGCCAGAGCAACGTGGCACATGTGCGCTATTGATCATTGCGACAGCACAGCCTATCCTGTGATGGGACAGAGCCCTGCTTGTTGACTAGAGAGGAACAGATGGGTGGGCTACTTGGCACGTTTACCGTAAACAGTCCTCTATGCCATACTAGGAAGTAGCTTTCATTGAGCTCAAACCTAGTGAAAGAAAAGCGCTATTATAACCCGATCCGCACACCTGCCTATCCCACTCTCGTACTAAGATGGGGCTTTGTGTGACCCATCACCATGGTCTTTTGCAGAAGGACCTATAAATGCATTATTGTCCCTCCGATTTCAATGTTACTCAGACGTTTATACTTAATGTTTTGTTTTTATGTTATTTTGGTGTGTTCATATTTGAATGATTTTGCATATTCTACACCCAGAAATAATATTTTTGTATATGTTTCTATGTGAACGTTTGAAGATTAGCAATCAAATATTGTTGTCTTTCCTAATCACACGCTAGCAACTTTATTTTGGATTGGGACTTTGAGGGCTCAATCAAGGTAGAAGGCAAGATAGTGTGTTCCTTCCACACACAAGGATTCTGGTAAAGATTTCCTGGTATAAGAACTGAGTCTGTTGAAAGCTGCTGTGATGAATCAGGATCATAATCACAAATTGGAACCCAGAAAATGTAAAGAAAAGGGGGTGGATGTAAAAAAAACTTTTTTTATGTAATGAAAAATTATTTAGATCCAATTATGCCTCATCTCTGACATATTTCATATTGGATATGGTTGACCCTGGATCCCAGTGGAATGGGGTATTGATTTAGAAAGAATTATATACCAGGCCTTGTGATGTCAGCAAGTAATTGTACAGATACAATTTGGCTGGGACATTCATTTCAGGATATAAGGAACAATCCTAGCTTGTATCAGAGGTGAGTTAATCTTTCAGCTCAATGTAATGAATAGTGACGAATCAAAATAAAGTGAGCTTTACTTTATATCACCTGGAAGGCATGCCTTCTGGTAGCATCAACATTTTTCTTGGCCTTTTTAATGCTTGATTATAGAAGTTGTCCGTTGTTTTTTAATCACAAACTGATAGTGGTTTTACATTATGTTTTCTATTTTTTTTAAATATATTGTATAATTTAATTCATTTCTAATGTTTATGCTAACACGTAATACAAACTAAATTCACTAATGAAAGGTAATGCAAAGAAAGAGAATAAGTAAGGAGTGAAGACTACTAGCTTATGAACAAGCCTTTGTAAGCTTTGACCTAGTTAGACTAGACACCGTGGAGTGCATGGATTTGATATCCTGAAGGGGTTTCTAGCTCATCATTTAAATGCAGTTGTGTGAGACAGGAAACCAGCAGTGAGGTTTGTGGAAGGAGGGAGGTGTGTGTGTGTGTGATTGTGTGTTCTTATCATTAACGGCAGGCTTCTGAGAGAAGATCAGATACATCAATATTAACCCACGCAGCATAATCTCAGCCAAACAGGTATTTTATATTATATATGTATTAATAAAATGTATTTAATGTTTAAATCCTTTCAATAGGCAATATGGTCACAATACATTGTGCAATAAGAATGAAAACATAATGTTTTCAGATTACTTGATATCACCATTACGGGCAATAGGATTTTGTCTGAAAAGCCTGTCTTTTTTTTCCGTTTGAGTTCTCCATTTTGATTCTGTCTTTGGTACCCTGAAATCTCATAGTGGAATCCATCTTGAGCAAGACAAAATGGCCTTTCTCTGTATCCACTGAGCTGCCTGTGTGCTGTAGCAATTTTCTCCCCAAGCACCAGCATGCTCCTCCAGTGGCTGTTAAGGCGTCAGACCTCTGTTATTGTGTTATGACAGACTGAAGCACCAGGAAAGGAGAAGCTAGACAGAGGACACAGGCTCAGCAGAATGCAGTACGAAATCGAAATAAAACAAAGTCTTTTGTCCCCCCACCCTGCCCGATCCTCTCCATTTATTTTTCTCTCGGCTTGCACATGACTCCTTCTCGACCGTCTAGCTTTTGAATTCATGGCGCTAAGAGATATTCTATCCCCGTTGTTGTGTAAATGTTACCATGTAACAGATTGTCCAGACATACCATGCAGTCCGGCTACAGGCAGCCTGTTGTTCGTGAGCAGGTGGCGCCCTGGTGCACATCAAAAGAGCCAGAAGTGCTGCCATGTCTTCGATGTGAAACCCAGCCCTTAACCAAACCTTGCCTTTCCAGTTCTCACCCTGTTCTCCAGATACATGCTTAATATAATCACCCTTACTTTGCCTGGAACTAAATCTAATTTATCTTGTACCTCCTATTTAAAATGCTAAATAAGCCGGAACGTATAGATCAGAAAGTGTATATTCCTTTTTTTGAGGGAAGGGCTCCTTGTGGCTCTTTTATCTGGTGACTTGGACAGTGTTTCTCAGTTCTAAAGAGAGACAATAGATTAGATAATTCTGTCCAATTCTGAATCAACTCGGAACTTGTAGGTAGTGTGTGCATGCAGATACTATTTGGGGAAAAAAGATATTGGAATGAATTGACATGGTACCTTGGCTTTAGATCATTTGCTCTTCTGATGCGAATTTAATTGGTGGCCAGCCGTATGTTGTTTCATGACAGGGGTCTTGCCTGATGAGAGACCGGTCAAAGGGTCCTGACCTCATCATGCTGGAACATGGAGCGAGGCAGCTACAATTCTCCTCAGCGTGTCGGGCTGCAGGGTTGCTGCATTGACACCTCGCTGGCTGGTTACACGGCACAATAATCCATTGTGGTCTAAGGGAAACCCGTGCCTGACAACTTCGATTTAAATATTTCGCTGCACTGCATCTTTTACTACGCATTTCAGTCTAAGGCTCATTCTATAGCAGTTCAGTAGGTCACAGAGTTCAGCACTTTGAGAATATCTAATTAGTCAAACTATTAAGTATGAAAAATATTCAAAATCCAATCATTTTGCCCCAAATATCAACAGGGACCTGTTTAGATCCAGATTTGAGGAAAAGGAACTGAGGTCGTTGTGTAGTTTAGGATTTCCCCAAATCTTTGGGCATTGCCAGAGCAATAAAGTTGTTCTAGTTAAAAAGTCCAGCACACTAGACAACTTTTTTAGAAACACAATATGCTTATGGTAGAAAAGTTAAGTCTTTGCAAAGTAACTGTGGAGCATCAAAAAATAATGTTTGTTTAAGGGTGACAAAGAGTGTAGAACAAAGGCCAAGAGGGGACATGGTGAAAGGCTTTGTAATCAGAACATATTAACTTAGGGACACTAGTAACAATTTCTATTTTCACTGAACCTAATCTCCTCAAGGAGTAAAAACATTGAATAGTGAGAGGGAGAGGTCAAAGATATTCAGATATTTTGGTAGAAAAGTATTACATTTTCTTTATTGAAATTATATATTTCAAAGTTGAATGTTTCACCTGCAAGCATCATGTTATTATCACATTATTTTACAAAAAGCTGTGTAACTGGTAAAGACTTCCTATTTAGTTGAACCCTTTCCATCTTCAGGTGTAAGGCACACATGTGCAGATGGTACTGAGGAACAATTCATTGAACATTTCTTCACACCCTATCGATAAGTCAGTTGCTAAATGTCTTAATTTGCTAAAATGAATGTTGTGAAAAATTCCTAGCAAATTGGAATTAGACTAACTGGCTAACTGTCTCTCAAACAACATGTCTTGGTATACTTAGGCAGTAATCTCTACAGTCTAATGGTGTTGTCGGACGGATCAGTGTCAAACACATCTGAGGTGTCTCCGTACATCACTGACATAAAAAGACAGTGAAGTAAAAGCAATGATTTCCTTGGTGGACGCTAGGGAATTCCCTTTCTAATAAAACCTTTCAAGATGCAGTTCATGATTTTGGCCATTTCTTGTAAAAGTGTCGCTATTGGTCTAATAAGAAATGTCTACTATGTTTTCTATTTGTGCTCCATGTCGTGATGAAACAATATTTAGTTCATTTCTGGGGGGGGGGTTGGTAGGTGTGGGATGGTGTGAAGGGTGCTCACATGATTAATTCAAAGACATGTCGCTGAGCCATCCCCATTTTAAGGAAAGCTCTCACAGTGAACAATACAATTATATTTATACAATCACAACCTAGAATTTAGAGTTTAGGCACCAAAACATTTAGCTTAAAATTATTCTGCAAGGCATTCACTGAGTTGGGAGCATAGCAGACAAAATTAGTTTAATACACCTACTTTAAGTATCTCTAGGACTAACAAGTGTTGAAATTATTTAATTCATTTGTACATTTTGCACTGTAAAAAAACCAACTTGCAAACATTGAGTTTACTATATTTTTTAAGTTGAGTGAACACATTTTCTAGGAAACATGACGTTTACATGCAATACTCAGTTAATTTAACAAACTTTTGTAAGTTTGCTTATAAGTTGGCTAAACTGTGAATAATAAATTGAGTGAACACATAATTCTGAGTTGACTTCTCTAAATGTATAAAAACAAGTTT
>JACXGM010032105.1:0-12710 GCA_016801145.1 Umbra pygmaea
TCCCATACAGGGGATTTAAATGACGCGGGACGTCCAAGCTCCTCCGTTTCTCCGCTCGCCATGACCATGCTGTGAGCGGACTGAACATGCGCAAAACCTTTTTATTTCAGTAATCAATCCGCGGATCACGTGTGTCCCGAACCGAAGATATTGATCCGAACGGATCACGGATCAATGACGATCCGTTGCACCACTACTTTCCATGGGAGTACAACGTGCATGCTGGAACAATTAAAATGGAAACATCCAGTCACGAGAGGAGATGGAAACGGTGAGAGGTGAGTGTGCTCCAGCTGAAACTAAGCAAGATGGCCAGTTAGCGAAACCAGTTGATATAAACGAATTACGCAGTATTTCACGCATACTAACACCATAGCAACATGTCCACAGACAGCAGTTAGACGGTTCAGTTTATATGACCATAATGTAATGAGACACATTTAGATACTTATAATAATTATTTGTAGATTAATATTTTAGCCAATGTGTCCTGAAGCAAATGCCAGTTTTTCTGTTTCAGTGCTAGAGCAGTGGGTATTTGATTGATAACTTTCTTTTGAGGAGGAATTATTGTACTTGACTTATTTTTGTTTATTTGTATTTTTTATTTAGATTTAAAGCAACAAAATGATTGAAACAATGCTTACAGAACAAAAAGAGATTGGCCTGTTCATTTGGCTCAATGTGCAATAAAAAAATGTTTTTTTAAAAGCTGAAGTAATTTCTTGGTTTTATTTATTAGTAAGAATATGTATAAGTCAATGTTTTAACAAATTGCAAAAGCTGAATAATCGTTCAAAGCCTACTGATTAATAGTTGAAAAAATAGATGATTAGTCGACTAATCATTATAATAATTGTTAGATTAGTCAATTATCAATATAATCGTTTGTTGCAGCCCTAGCGGCAATAAATATTCAAATTCAATTCTGTCAAATGCCTTCTCAGCATCAAGCGATACCACATGTTCCGCAGATTTTGAAAACTGTTTTGAATTAGTAATGGTAAAATAAGGTCTGAATGTTAGCAAATGAATGTAGCCTGTCTGTTCCTCTGAGATGATTGATTGAAGGGTTGCCTCTAAGCGCCTCGCTAACACTTTGGAGAGCACCTTTACATCCACATTAAGGAGGCTGAGGGGCCTGTTAGAGGAGAAGGAAGTGGGATCCTTACCCATCTTAAGCAGAAGAGCCACAGACGCTTGTGTCAAGGTATCACCTCATTTATAAGTCACTATTACGCACAACCCCTCTGTACCTAAACTCTCTTCTCACCATTGCCTTACCCACTCCTAACCTTTGCTCAAGCAGGTAAATCTCCCTAGTCACTCCAAAGGTTCATACCTCATTTGGCCACAAATCCTATCAGTTTGCAGCAGCTAACAACTGGAATGAACTACAAAAATCTCTAAAACATGTCAACATTGTCTTTCTCACCTCCTTTAAATCACGATTCTAAGCTTCTAACTGATAAATGCACATGCTAACCCTCCCATCTCACTTGCTTACTACCGCTGCACTTTTTTACCCAGTTCCTTAACTAGAGGTCGGCTAATTAATTGGACTGGCTGATTAATTATGGCTGATTGAGTTTTCAAAATTATTATTAATCTGCATTTTTGCTCGCTGATTATGGACAATACTTTTTTGGAGAGAAACCACATCCTCTAGTGTTACAATTAGATAGCAAATCACATGGAAACTACGTGCAGCCAGCCCATCTGTTGTGAGCTACAGTCCACCTGTCCCCAGCTGCAGCATCAGTTCTGGAGGAAATTGTGATTGCAGAAAAGCTACGGTAAGTTTCAAAGTCAAAGTTGTTTATTTATCATATGCATCGAATAACATACATCATCCTATGCAGAGAAATTCTTTTGACATGGCACGGCGATTCTATGCAGTGGGCTTAAAAACAAGAATTACAACAATATAAGAATTTTAAAATAATAATGACAATAGTAATAATAATAATAATAATAATAAAACGCTATGTACTGAGCAGTGGTCTGGAAAATGTACAACAGTAGAAGTAGTAAATATTATAGATTGGCATGGAAAATTGCTTTTAAAGGTGCATTTGAATTCTGCTACATTAGATGTAGAGAGCATAAAGTGACCAGAGAGTGTTATTGCTCAACAGACGATTTGCGATCAGTGTCTGTGTTCCATGTTGAGCAGCTGAATGGCCTGTGGGAAGAAACTGTTTTTAAGTCTGGTGGTCCGTGCCTTGTTGCTCCGTAAGAAAAGTTTTCTAGTAAGAAAAGTTCACGGCCTGGGTGGCTGTGGTCTTTGAGGATGGAAGTTTGTAGCTAGCATGAAAGGTGGGCAATTAAAATCAGTCACGTATAATTACTTGATAGCTTCACATGTTTAATATTAGTCTAAATAGTGGGTAGAGGTTCACTGCTTTCGTTCCGACAGAACTGTTGAAATTTTTTTATCAACCGAAACCTTTATCCGTTCTGTTTTCCTCAAGGCTTTCAGGGAAAAACTACCCGTTTTAAAAAAAGCTGCTGCACAAGGGTTAACTAGCTATATTGCCTTGCATTTATTGAATAAGGGGGATTTATATTATTATATTATTAATCATCAGATCAGCCAACAGTAGATCAAAATCGGGTATTGGCACCAAATGAGTGCCATTGGACACAGTCATTGCACACATATAACTTGTCAAAATACAATGCCAATTCAAAACGATACACAGAAGACAAGTTTGTTTACTTCCACATTTAATTAAAAGGCATTAATTTTAGCAGGGAATATACATCCCTATAGTGTTCACAAACATGGTTTTCAAAGAATTTCTAAAGTTGAGTCAGATAGTGGCGAAAAGAGAGAAAAACATTAGGCTACATTCTGACTCCTCGCGCAAGAGAATAATTCTGTAGGCTAAGTAAAGACGAAATCCTATGTTTCTCAGTTACTGCTTTTGTTATATTTATGTTCATTGTCATATTTGTGTATTCATTTTGAAACCAGATATATTTATCAAGTGCATCTTGAAATTACGTTTGATATCTGTACTCCTGTTGTGCAGCACCAAATCTGATTGTTCAAAATGCACAGAATAAATGTTTTTTGAGGCAAAACCAAAGGGATTGTTTTACAAAAAAGATTTAATAGGCAAATTTGTATCAAATACAAATCGTACTATGCCAGTGGGACATTGAACAACAATCTCAAGTTTTTTATGATAGCATTTAATTTGATAGTGATATACAAAAGTTCATATTTCATAGCTAGCTACAAAAATCTGTTTGTCAATTGCGGATAGTTTAACGTAACAAAATTATTTAGATAGCATCTCCAGATGGATCTGACCAAATGTTATGTACAAGGTTTCGTGCAGATTGGTTGCACGGTGTAGGAGGAAATCTAAAACGTTGGTTTGCGCATTGCGCGATATTGTGAAGAATCTTGTTATCAGAAATGGGCATGTCCTATATCATCAGATTCAGTTCAATTCAAGGAACACGTGGATATAAGGGCTTACATTGTGCAATGTCTATTGTGGGAGTTATGGACAAAAACACGTTTCACATCATTATAGCGCCACCTAGTTGTCCACATGTGTAATTTTTGGAATGTGAGTTCCAGTAGCCATTGCACATCTACACTGTAAATTTGAAGTTACTCACATTAGTACAAGGGGTGGATCCAAAACTGGGTCCCATAGGCCACGCCCCCTTTGATGAATCAGTACCCCACTGTAGGGGTGGCCTCAAGAGTGGCCCTAGACCAGGGGTGTCCAAACCCTTCCATGGAGGGCCTAGTGTATGCTGGTTTTTGGTCTTTCCCTTCAATTAGGACATAATTAGGACCTAGACTGCCAGGTGAAGGGAGATCCTAAGCAATTAGTGAGCTACTCCATCAAAGTAAAAGCAAAAACCTGCATACACTAGGCCCTCAATGGAAGGGTTTGGACACCCCTGCCCTAGACTGTAGCCTCAAAATGTGGTAAAAATCGGGTGAGCCGTTGATGAGATAAACTTTTTGTAGTTGTAGCACCCCCTAGTAGCCAATTTTCATAAAATTAGTTGAGGAGCCTCAGATGGTCATGTCAAACAAGAATCTAAAGTTTTACAATGATAGCTTTTTTTTGGCCAAGATATGGCAAAGTTTGTGTTTATGTAGCTAGCTACACAAAATTGTTTGTGCGTGATTTGCGCAATTTTCATCCGATAAAAATTATTTTGATAACTTCTTGTCAGGTCATGGCCATGGCCTATATAAGAAGATTCACCTGAACTCAGGGAACACGTGGATATGTGTATCTTCTATGTGCAATGTACGGTTTGGGAGTTATAAGGGCAAACACATTTTTTTTCTGATGTAGCGCCACCTAGTGGTGGAAGTGGCTGAATTTTTATGTCCACGGTCCTTGTGGTGATCTGGACCAGTCCTGAAAATGGCACCCCCACGACCATGTACAGTTTAGGCTGTAGCATTGCTTTTAGAGGCGAAAGAGTAATAATAATCCTTAGGAAAACAATAGTGTTCCACAGCTCTGCTGGAGCTGTGAGCCGCGTTGCTTTGCAAACGACGGTTCCCAGCCCCTTCAAGCTTGGACCCCTAATGTTACAAAATAAAGCGTTGGAGATCTACAATTCTGTGAGTGATGGAGATTTTTTTGTGGCTAGCACGGGTTGGTTACAAAGATTTCTACAGCGCAATGGTTTCTCACCTTGACGTCGCACCACCATGGCCCAGAAAGACCCAGATCTACTAACTGAGAAATTTGTATCGTATGTTGACTACGTTAGCAAGGCTGTCAGTTCTAAAAAGATTTTAGAAAAGGACATCATTGCAATGGAGGAGACTGCAGTTTGGTTTGATATGGTGTCTCCCTCTACTGTTGACATACGAGGAGCAAAAAGTGTGGCTCTAAAAACTACAGGACACGAGAAAAGCCATCTTACCGTTGTACTCGCTAGGGCGTAGGACATGTCCCCCCCAATGTTACAAGCAGGCAATGTAGTCCCCCCCCAATATCGAAACTTGTTGCTATGCCCTTGCATTCGCTGGCAAGCCTGACAGCACCAAACTGAAGCCTTATATCATTTTCAAAGGGGCTATTTGTGAAGTGAAGGCGAAGCAGCAGCAGATCTCCAGCACAGTAATAGCCACTTCTGTGAATGGCTGGATGAATGACACTCTCACAGCATATTGGCTGAAGTCTGGTGGGAAAATTCAACTTCACACTACGGCTGCTGGCGTGGGACTCAGTGCCGCCACCAAAGATGAACTTCAATGTGGCTACAATATCACAACAGCGGTGATCCCAGGAGACTGCACTAAATACATATACAAGCTCCAGATGTGTTGTGGAACCAACCCTTCAAGGAGAGCCTGCACGATGTTTACGATCAGTGGATGGCTGGGGATGCAGATAAGGAGTACACAGCCGGAGGTAACTTAAAAGCCCCCACCCGACGCTTGCTTGTGGACTAGATGGTCGCTGCCTGGTTTGTGGACTGTCTGTAAAAACTGACGGGAGCGAAGATGACATCATCCTCTGCTTCAGGGAGGGACAGCCTTACGCCGCTGGACTGGAGGCACTCAATCAGATCCAACAGCGAAGCACCTCAATGAATCGTAGTTCTTGATGATGGTGATTTTGAGAAGGAGGACTGACCACTAAAAATGTATTCAGGTAATTACAGTACACAGTTTCATTTATCAAGGTAAGCTGTGATCATGTTAATATTTAAGCAATTCTGTTTAGACTTTGCTTGCAGCTGAATGTTATTAGTTTTGACACTGGATTTCATGATTAGACATATGCTTACTACACACGTGTAATTGAGCAATATGTGTAGCTCTGAGGAAACAGATTTTTTGTCATGTTCATGCTGGTTATACCTACCGTCTGTAACATTAATCAGATACTGGTGTGCTGCAAACCAGCAATGTGTTTTACAAAACTACTGTATGCACTTATTGTAATCTACCAACAATACCATAGTACCTGCATTTGAAATAAATACCCAGTACACTTACAGGGTTCAAACTGACTCTATAGTGGTGTTTGATTCATTCTGACCCAAATTGCTTTGTCGCCCTTCTGGCTGATGTTGTATATGTTGATATTTTTTCTTAAAAAATGAATGACCTCCGTCAAATGGAACACTATTATTTAAAACAATTATACTTATTAAACACATGGAATTAGAAATAAAGGCCTGCCTCTAACAAAAGCCTGCTTCAAATAAAAGCCTGTTACCTGCAGTTCAGGTAAATAAAGGCCCCAGTTTTTATTTGAGAAATTACGGTAGTCATTTCCACATAACAAGATGGATTTTACCAGGGAAAACTATTCTCTGTCATTACTGGGACTCGTTGATGACAAAAATGAAAGATTTTCTACTGTAAGTACTATTGTTTTGTAAATTATGTTATTTCCTCTGTGGTTTGTTATATTGCTAAGTAGCTGCTAGCAGACTAATGGCTGTGTTCACCAGACATATAGGTCACATTATGCCGTGTTATGTTATGGTCATTATAGCTATTTTAAAACTGAGAAATTTGCTAGATTCCTGAGTTTTTAGGCTTTGTAACGATATAAGACATGTACAGTGGGGCAAAAGAGTACTTAGTTAGCCACCACTTGTGCAAGTTCCCCCACTTGAAAAGATGAGAGAGGCCTGTAATTTTCATCATAGGTACACTTCAACTATAGCCGCTTTCCGACCGCAGGGATTTTTGCAGTTCCTAGAACATAACGTTCCTATAACCCTTTTTTTCTTGCTTTCCGATAGAAGAAATGCGAGATTATTTAGTTCCTCGCACCGCCGTTCCTATAACCTTTTTAGCTCCTACTCCAGAGCAGGGTCTTTCCATTTACCCTTTTCCTAGGTCCACGTTGATTGGTCCAACCTATAATTGGTCCAACCGGTGGCTTCGTTTGTCTGTTGCGCATCATGCTACATATCATGCTGGAGCCTTCGTCTTTTGTGTTTCTGTGTTAAGTAGCTACTCAATTTCTATGAATCCAGTTTAGTTTTTAAACGCCGCGGTTCGAACTCCGTTATTACGACATTATCATCACAACATTATTTTTATAAAATTGTAAAATTTTCAGCCTCGTAATCTGAAAGAACAGCAAGCCGTGGTAGGAACCCAGCACTACTTGGGCTGAAAACAACCAGATCATCCGCATACATACGATGATTTACACACTTATCTCCAATTATACACCCAGTGTTACAAACATTAAACTGTGAAATGTTGTATGTAGCGCTACACTAAAGTCTAGTGACAACGCTATAAAAGCTTGTTGCGGTGCTTGCGTCACGCCCTCATCCCTCCTACCAGTTCCTATGGCCACTTGACCAGTGTGAATGCAAAGAGCAAAACCGGTTTTGGGGAGAGTAGTTAGTAGAACTGTTTAGAAGTGGACTGTTCCTATAACTACGTTTCTGTAACTACTTGGTCGGAAAGCGGCTTATGAGACAAAGTTCATAAAAAATCCAGAAAATCACATTGTAGGATTTTTTATGAATTTATTGGTAAATTATGGTGGAAAATAAGTATTTGGTCACCTACAAACAAGCAAGATTTCTGGCTCTCACAGGCCTGTACCTTCTTCTTTAAGAGGCTCCTCTGTCCTCCACTCGTTACCTGTATTAATGGCACCTGTTTGAACTTGTTATCAGTATACAAGACACCTGTCGACAACCTCAAACAGTCACACTCCAAACTCCACTATGGCCAAGACCAAAGAGCTGTCAAAGGACACCAGAAACAAAATTAGACCTGCACCAGGCTGGGAAGACTGAATCTGCAATAGGTAAGCAGCTTGGTGTGAATAAATCAACTGTGGGAGCAATTATAGGAAAATGGAAGACATACCAGACCACTGATAATCTCCCTCGATCCGGGGCTCCACGCAAGATATTACCCCGAGGGGTCAAAATCATCACAAGAACGGTGAGCAAAAATCCCAGAACCACACGGAGGGACCTAGTGAATGACCTGCAGAGAGCTGGGACCAAAGTAACAAAGGCTACCATCAGTAACACACTATGCCACCAGGGACTCAAATCCTGCAGTGCCAGACGTTTCCCCCTGCTTAAGCCAGTACATGTCCAGGCCCGTCTGAGGTTTGGTAGAGAGCATTTGGATGATCCAGAAGAGGATTGGGAGAATGTCATATGGTCAGATGAAACCACAATATAACTTTTTGTTAAAAACTCAACTTGTCTTGTTTGGAGGAGAAATAATGCTGAGTTGCATCCAATGAACACCATACCTACTGTAAAGCATGGGGGTGGAAACATCATGCTTTGGGCCTGTTTTTTCTGCAAAGGGACCAGGACGACTGATCCATGTAAAGGAAGGAGTGAATGGGGCCATGTATTGTGAGATTTTGAGTGAAAACCTCCTTCCATCAGCAAGGGCATTGAAGATGAAATGTGGCTGGGTCTTTCAGCATGAGAATGATCCCAAACACACCGCCCGGGCAACGAAGGAGTGGCTTTGTAAGAAGCATTTCAAGGTCCTGGAGTGGCCTAGCCAGTCACCAGATCTCAACCCCATATAAAATCTTTGGAGGGAGTTGAAAGTCCACGTTGCCCAGCGACAGCCCCAAAACATCACTGCTCTAGAGGAGATCTGCATAGAGGAATGGGCCAAAATACCAGCAACAGTGTGTGAAAATCTTGTGAAGACTTACATAGAACATTTGACATCTGTTATTGCAAGAAAAGGGTATATAACAAAGTATTGAGATTAACTTTTGTTAATCTACTTTAACTTTTTGTTAATACTTTTTTCCACCATAATTTACCAATAAATTCATAAAAAATCCTACAATGTGATTTTGGGAATTTTTTTACAAGGCACGTAGCTGACATTATAAGGTATAATGTTTATTTTTGTTACAGCTATTGTAAAACTGAGACATTAGCTAAATTCCTGAGATTTTAAGCTTTGAAAAGATATGGGACATGTATATATTACCTAAAGATTGGACTTGAGTACTGTGATTCTAACCCAGTTTATTTTAAATACCCCACCGTCGGGATACTGAGCCTTAAGAGGTTAAGTTATGTGCCATCGTTCATTCGTATGTGCTCATCTGCACAGTACCTTATATATTGCATGTCAGTTGTACAGTACCTATTTGCACAGTTACGCGTAAGTGTTAAATACTCCATTGTTATTGCCATGCCACTTTTCATACAAATTAATCTACCTCTATAATTCAGAAATGTATCGCACTAACTGCTGATTATAGCAGCTCCCCAGCTGGTCTAAGGACTGGCATTCTCACACCCTATTGAGGACTTCCTGAGTGGGAACTGATGGTCCTGGATGGAAATGGGTTAAACCCCCCACTGGAACACAGTCATTGCCCGATGGGTGAAGACAACAGATTCAACTGATGAAGCTGATAAAACACAACATTATACTGTACATAATAATATGACATTTCTCATAAAGGGGATGTTACAATGTTGAACAGGTCATGTGATCTTCCACAGGTTTAAGACAAATACTATTTTGTTATGTTGGGGGATATTCAAATGGCATACAGTGGGAGCAGCCTGTTTCTTTGTTTAGGACAGGACAGCACCTAAATATCTATCAATAATCCAATCATGTAAATGTGTTTGATACCAGCCCTTTTTGCTCCAACTCTAGCCAGTGAACTGATTCACATTTCTTATGCAGCTGGAATACAGTGGGTGTCACCTGATCAGAGAGGATAAAACTCTGTTTTAGTTGGTTCGATGAGTCCTTGTTAACGGAGGCTCCTGGCACATTCGTGCCTGGCATAGAAGTGTGTTAGGGTAATGTTAAATTACTAGACAGAACCGTATAGGATTTTCTTAGATCGTAGATCGAACTTAAGATTTTAGGACGACATGTAACATGCTTGGTATTGTAATTTGTGTTATTCTTTGCCCAGTTAAAGCATGTACTTTAATGCCCTTTTATCTGGAATTAAATGTTATTCACCAAGTTCTGTCTGAGATATTACCGGGAAACGTAAGCTTTCTTGTTATTGCCTGCTCATAGTGTTCAGCTCTTATCAGGCACAAAGTCCAGCAGGTATGCGCTGTCTGACTACATCGCGAGCAACAATAGGTTTCCCGGTCGCGAGAGCATTCCTTTCCTTAGCTGTCTATGCACACGGATAAATAATTGATATGGGGTCAGATATTTAGATAGTAAATATCAACAACGTCTATACTTTCCATCTCTACACTTTATTAAGCATTCTTCCGTTTTTAACTCAGAATATTGCCTCAGGGGGGAAAAGGGAATATATTAATTATTAATTATTATTAATGCGTTAATTTCTTAAGTGCATATCAATTGTATTCGTCTCCCCTCAACTACATACTCATATCTTTGTATCCAAACGATACATTTTGAATCTTTAGCATAATTTTCGTGGAAGAGAATTCAGATGGTCCTTTAAATAAAAACACTTTTCTGGTCAACAAAGGCATGGTTATAATCTATAATATTTGTTGATATCTCCAAAGTAGTTAAAAATAAGGGTTTTCCCGAGATGCACAGAAATAGGTCAACATATTGCATGTTTTGGGGTGGCAGCACTGAGACCATTGTAAAGGAACTCTGTACTTTACACCCAAAATTAGAAGAAAAACTTCAGGATAAATTCTGGTTAAATACTTCGGTGCGATTCGGCAACAATGTGCTGTCTTGGTGAGAACCTGCTTAACAACAGGCCTACAGGCCCTCAATCCAGCCTCTCTCAGCCGTTTGCGGACAGTCTGAGTACTGATTGTGCGTTCCTGGTGTAACCCGGTCAGTTGTTGTTGCCACTCTGTACCTGTCCCGAAGGTGTGATGTTTGGATGTACCGATCCTGTGCAGGTGTTGTTACATGTGGTCTGCCACTGCGAGGATGATCAATTGTCCTTCCTGTCACCCTGTAGTGCTGTCTAAGGCATCTCACAGTACAGACATGTCAATTTATTCAAGTAGATGAGCAGGGACCCTGGGCATGTTTCTTTTGGTGTTTCAGAGTCAGTAGAAAGGTATCTTTAGTGTCCTCATTTTTCACAACTGTGACCATGAATGTGAACCGTCTGTTGCATTTCCATTAATGTTTGGAAAACATTTTTTTAAACCGTTTACAATGAAGATCTGTAAAGTTATTTGGCTTTTTTTTATATATAGTGTCCTGAAAAGGGGAGGATTATTATTGGTTGAGTTTATATAGTTTTTTTAATCTTAAGATTTAAATTAGTTTATTTGTCAAATGCACAGACACACATTAATTTGCACATTCAGTGTATTTTAAGATTTACTTAATAATCATTTAGCAGATGCTTTTATCGAGATTGACTTACAGTGAATGCAGGGACATCCCCCTGGAGCAACGTAAGGTTACATGTATTGCCCAAGGACACAACAACATCTGGCGGGAATCAAACCGGCAAACTTCCAATTACAAGTCTAACTTTCTAACCACTGAGCCATCTCTCGCCCTATATACGAGTCCATGGGTAACTATAATTGATTTTTGTCTACTTTTGTTCCCATTATAAACCCATTATTCCACGGACACAACACCTTTTTAAAAACAATAATAGTTGTGTACCTTAGATTAAAATGTATATGAAGCAGTGTTGGTATCCTAAATAACACCTTTGTTCACAACTTTGTATTATATGGAATGAAATGGAAAATAAATTCATGGATTTTACCCTTTAAATAATTATATTATTGTAGGCACGTAACTAATTAAACACAATTCATTTACACTTGAAATACCTTAGTTTTAACTATTTTAAGGTAAACATCAAATGGTTTTGTTTCAGTGTTGAAATAAAATAATAATAAAGTAATTGACTAATATTATGCTCGCTTTACATTGTCCACTAGGTGTCTCCATATATACACTCACCTAAAGGATTATTAGGAACACCATACTAATACTGTGTTTGACCCCCTTTCGCCTTCAGAACTGCCTTAATTCTACGTGGCATTGATTCAACAAGGTTCTGAAAGCATTCTTTAGAAATGTTGGCCCATATTGATAGGATAGTAGTTGATGGAGATTTGTGGGATGCACATCCAGAGCACGAAGCTCCCGTTCCACCACATCCCAAAGATGCTCTATTGGGTTGAGATCTGGTGACTGTGGGGGACATTTTAGTACAGTGAACTCATTGTCATGTTCAAGAAACCAATTTGAAATGATTTGAGCTTTGTGACATGGTGCATTATCCTGCTGGAAGTAGCTGTCAGAGGATGGGTACATGGTGGCCATAAAGGGATGGACATGGTCAGAAACAATGCTCAGGTAGGCCGTGGCATTTAAACAATGCCCAATTGGCACTAAGGGGCCTAAACTGTGCCAAGAAAACATCCCCCAAACCATTACACCACCACCACCAGCCTGCACAGTGGTAACAAGGCATGATGGATCCATGTTCTCATTCTGTTTACGCCAAATTCTGACTACCATCTGAATGTCTCAGCAGAAATCGAGACTCATCAGAACAGGTAACATTTTTCCAGTCTTCAACTGTCCAATTTGTGCTCTTGCAAATTGTAGCCTCTTTTTCCTATTTGTAGTGGAGATGAGTGGTACCCAGTGGGGTCTTCTGCTGTTGTAGCCCATCCGCCTCAAGTTTGTGCGTGTTGTGGCTTCACAAATGCTTTGCTGCATACCTTGGTTGTAACGAGTGGTTATTTTAGTCAAAGTTGCCCTTCTATCAGCTTGA
>JACXGM010032106.1:0-12749 GCA_016801145.1 Umbra pygmaea
CATGCAACACCTCTGATGAACATTCCTGCAGTTGCACGCTCCCTCAACTTGCAACATCTGTGGCATTGTGCTCTGTGATGCACTGTGTGTGTACATGCCTGAAACTGAGCTGCAGTTCCGAAGTAGAGACACTAACTTTTGTTAGTACCTTAAAGGATTCAGTGAAGTTACCTTTTTGGACCACACCATCTGCTACTTTTAAGAACTGTGGGTTAAGTTAAATATCACTTCAACCTGTAATCAGCAATCATTGGATTTATTCATTCTACTTATTAACCTGGGCCCGGTTCCCCAAAACGTTCTTATCGCTAAGTAGTTCTTAACCCAATAGGTTTCCTATTAGGTTAAGAACTACTTAGCGATAAGAACGTTTTGGGGAACCGGGCCCAGGTTAGGTTTACAAACTAATGTTCTGTCATGGTCTATGGACCCCCTGAAGTAGCCGAGGACACCCCTTGGCCACCCCATGTATAAAACTCTAGTTCCGCCACTGAATGTGAGTGCAGTCGATGGCCCCGATTACATTTGGAAATCGGCTCATCACTGCGAATTGCAGTTTAAAGTTGGCCTGCTCACCAACAGTGAAGGGAAAATGTATGTACCTGGGTGACATACGGATGAGACCGTTCCATACAGCTGCCATGGGGCGACTCAGAGATGGTTGCCTTACCGGTCAGCCAGCTCTCTCTGAAAAGCGCCGGTTGCAGGGGAGCCCAGTGTGGTGAGAACTTGCAAAGGGACAGGTAACGCGTGGTTCCTTACTGTCTCACGTTCTAAAGCCGGCCCAAGCTCAGCACAGAGTTCCAACAGGGTAACCCTTGGCAGCCTAAATCGACTCATAAACCAGTCATCATCGCGGGCCAGCAAATCAGTTTGGTCTCTGAATACACGCTCTCTCTGGATTCTCCCATTTGCAATGACTTCTAGCAGTGCCAGAGCAATATTGCGTATCAAGTATAGCAGCATGATTTACGCGTCCTTTTATAGCTACACCTAATTTCCCACACCTTTTTCACTTATTTACACATAATCCACAGAATCAATTGAGCATCAGCAGTGAGTGATTTTGCACAGCTGTTACTGGAGGTGGATCCAGGCATCATGCCTCCTGTGCGTTATGGATGAGCCAAAGTCAGGCTCACAGAGACAATTGCATTTCCCCATACAAATCTTCTAGCTGCACAGCCAGTATATATTTCATCTGTGGTAAATAATCTGTGCTGTGTGCAATGTTAACCATATACAGAGGGTGACATGCATTTTCTGAATGAGTTTGTCGTTCGTTTGACACCCTCAAGTTAAACAGAAGTTATTGAATGGTGGCAGATTAAGGTAATAGCATTTCCCGTTTGGGTTTTGGCATTTTGATGTGAGTCATCCACATCAATGATTGAACTTTTATTAGCGGATGTAATTATGTTTTTAGAATAGTCAACGTCATAGACGTATGACAGTAACTGTAGTGGACACTTTATTTTGTAATGTTTGGTCAGTTATGGCACTTTTCAATTTGTCACGTTACAGAGCCAGACAAGACTTTGCGTACGACCCGCAAATTCTCACGTCTGCTCAAAAGTTTCCGTGACGACCTGCACATTCTCATGTCAAGTTAATTTTTATACATCACACCATGTGCGTGGAAACCAGCGTACGCAACGTTTATACATTAGGCCCCAGGTGTTAAGTTAGTGAATGATTTTACTTGAGTTTTTTAAAGTAAATAGCTTTAAATGTATATATTATGTATATATTATGTCTTTATATTTAGAGTACTGAGTACACTTTTCTGGACAGAAATACAAATAAACTGTAGCCTGTGTTTAAGGTTGCATGCTTGTAATCACAAGACACTGACGTCATGATTATGCCAATAAAAGTAAAATCCTTACATACCTATTTCCACCCATCCCCTGTTATCACCCCTTTACATGTCACTGAATATTAATTTCTTAGGCCTACCTGATATGAAATGTTGTCCACAAACATAAGTGTGTGGAGATACAGTCTTCTCGATGGTACAGTACAGCTAGCTGCAGCCATAATTGCCTTCTTTCTGGATATTTCTTTTTACCAACTTACACCAACTTATTAAGAAACTTCAGGGATACCGATCTGTCCAGTTAGGAAGCATAAGTGATTGTGAATCAATGTCACCTGTTTTGGTGCAAATTAAAGTGACAACAGGTGCACTGGAGGCGACAGCAAGACAACCCTTAAAAAGGGAATGGTTTTGCTGGTTGTGGTCACAGACAATTGTTCTCTCCTTGTCATTCCTGACAGGTGTTCTTGTCACCACTGGTACCATACAGCAGTACACCTGCAGGCCATTTAGGTTGCACAGGTACTCCAGCTTCCAGGATGTGCCGTCGCAAGGTTTGCTGTGTCTCCCAGTACAGTCTCAACAGCATGGAGGGGACAGCAGGAGAAGGACTGTTACACGCAGAGACCTGGACCGTAGAAGAGCATCAACCCAGCAGCAGGACCGGTATCTGATCCTTTGTGTGAGGAGAACAGAAGGAGCACTGCCAGAGCCCTACAAAATGACCTCCAGCCTGCTACTGGTGTACATGTTTCTGACCAAACTGTCAGAAACAGCCTCCATGAGGGCGGCATGAAGGCCTGACATCCTCTAGTGGGACCTGTGCTCACAGCCCAGCACCATGCAGCTCGATTGGCATTTGCCAGAGAACACCAGAATTGGCAGGTCCGCCATTGGTGCCCCGTTCTCTTCACAGAGGAGAGCAGGATCCCACTGAGCACATGTGACAGACGTGAATGAGTCTGGAGATGCTGTGGTGAACGCTATGTGCTGCCTGTAACATCAGCCAGCATGACCGATTTGGCAGTGGGTCAATGATGGTCTGGGGATGCATATCCTTGGAGGGTTGCACAGACCTCCACGTGCTAGCCAACGGTACCCTGACTGCTGTTAGGTGCCCAGGATTAAATCCTCAGACCCATCGTCAGACCTTACACTGGTGCAGTGGGCCCTGAGTACCTCCTGGTGCAGGACAATTCCCGGCCTCATGTGGCCAGAGTGTGTAGGCAGTTCCTGGATAACGAATGCCATTGACTGGCCCTTACGTTTCCCAGACCTGAATGCAATTGAGAACCTTTAGAACTTTGTGTATCGGTGCATGTATCGGTGCATCCGACGCCGCCAAGTAGTGCCACAGACTGTCCAGGAGCTCACTGATGCCGTAATCCAGGTCTGGGAGGAGATCACCAAGGATACCATCGACCCATCAGGAACATGCACAGATGTTGTCTGTTACACAGGTTACAGTTGCACTGAGAAGAGTAAAACTTTACGTAAATACATATCTGTGGTATACGGTATCATATTCTACATCTTTCAGACCAATCAGCATTCAGGATTCATCCACCAACACTATAGGGCTGGTTACAACCTAAAAGAATACAACTCAGTCATGTGAGTATTACACATACTTAATATTAGAGGTGTTGAAATTAATCAAATAATCGATGCATCGCGATGCGGACATGGACGATGCTGCATCAATGCAGTAGCCGACCATAATTGATTATAACCAATGATGTTGCTCATTAATTTTCCAGCTGCAGCATAAACATAAAAAAATAACATTCTCAGTTAGGGATGTGCCGATGGCCCGATACTGGGCATAAGTTCTCGTACTTGTGAAAAAGGCCCTATACGTCCTCCACATTTAAGAGCATTATGCTGCCAACGCTTTACAGATTAGCCATAGATTGCCATAGTTTAAAATCTGATTCACGTCAATGTTTCAATCTACTTCGTCGTTCAGAGACCATGCTTATAAAGATGTAAAACTGTATTTTTATTGCTATTTAAAAAAGAAAGAAAAGTGATTTATATGCGCCTAAAATGCATAATCATTCCAAAGATGGAGCCATGCCTTAGCTATTAAAAAAGATTTTCCTCAGCAGTTGTCCAGTAGAGTTGAAATGGCGAAATACAACATCGTTTTTCTCATTGCTATTTTCATGTAGCCTAATATTTGTAAAATTATAGATAAAAAATATTAGAATCCTCAAGGAAATGCGCACATTTAAGTACAGGAACGAACGAAGGATGCAAGTTATTAGGCTATTCAGTGCATACTGTTACTGTAAAAACGGCATGAGGAACGCCCCGGAACTAGCCTCTGAAAGCCTTCAGGGAGGAAAGAAAAATGTGGGTAGTTTTGCAACACTTCTGGGTGAACAAAATAGTGGAAGTTCTGAGTTCTGACATACTAACGTTAAGAAATATAACTTAAAGGAAATATGATGTAGCCCATTTATATTGTGTTCAATAGATTACAGTAATAGTATACAGCTATAATTGTGTACTGATTAAAATAAAACAATCAAATACCTTAACAGAATAATATGAATAGGTAATTATCCATGTTTTGGAGAAAGTCACTTCAAAAAGACATTCTCATCTTACACAAAACGTCTGCAATGCTTAGGGCGAATTCGAACACAAACGGCTATTGCATTTACAAACGTGTTTCTCTCACTTTAGCTAATTAGGGAAGGAGACGAAACCATTGACATCTGTAATAAATATTACACATTCTTGACCTGCAATGTAAATGATGTTCGTCTGGATATGTAGGAATATTTACTTTTCTATACTTGAATTGGCTGATCAACATCTAAGAAATAGCTGATTTTAGCTTAAAAGTACTCGTATCGGTACTCCTATCGGCAAGTACCCAAAATGAAATACTCTGTACTTGTACTCGTTCCATAAAAAGTGGTATCTGCCCATCCCTATTCTCAGTAGCCTAACCCATTTCATCTAGACCTATGATAGACTCAAGTCCCTGATGAGACTTATTATCCGGACGCTTGAAGCTTGAAAGGCGCATGTGCACTGTGTAAATAAAAAAGATTGTTTATATCTTACTACTTATAACTGTATTATATTGAACTATACAGTTACTTAATGCACTCTGTCAAGTCAAATATCCTATATGGTTTTAATAGAAAAATGTATTTGACACATTGTGATGCATCGTGATGCATCGAGATATCGAATCGAATCGCTGACATGATAATCGTAATAGAATTGAATCGGGAGATCAGTGACGATTCACACCTCTACTTAATATGCACTTATGTATTTAATAAAAATATGATAAAATCAACACAAGTTTGAAATAACTGTAGGGCCATTCTGTTACATAGGTTCCATTATTATGCCATTAATACAGTACAGTCGAATCCCCTCACAATATTACAGGCTTACCTATAATACATTGGACATACTGTATAGCTACAATGTTCTCCTCACAATATTACAGGCTTACCTATAATACATTGGACATACTGTATAGCTACAATGTTCTCCTCACAATATTAAAGGCTTACCTATAATTCATTGGACATACTGTATAGCTACAATAAACTTTTACCTCAAAAGCTTTGTAGCATCACAGAGCACAAAGAATTTATAGAAACATGGCTAATGAGCACAGAATTATGAATATTAACATACTGTATATACTGTACATACTTCTGTTTTTCAGACTACAATGTATATCTACAATGAATTTTCAAACATTAAACGTAATAAATATAAACACCGTTGAACAGTAAGCCTATGTGGCATATTTCAGAGATGATGTTTAGTTTCAAAGGCCAGATATTGCTCCGGTTTATAGTGTAATCTAGACCCTTAGAGTTTTAATATGATAGCATTTCTAACAGAGCATTACTATGGTACATGTAACATATTTTAATTGTATGTACATAGTAGTGTTGGTGATCAAAACATTAAATAAACAATACACAAACATACAATAAGCACCAGCAACAGTAAACACTTATTATCGGTCAGATTTCAGTGAGAACAGAAGCATTCGTTCATTTGTTATCTACAGGGAGTACCAAAATATCCCAAATACTGTAAAATATTACCTGTACGTCAGGTTGTCTCAGTCAGCCTCCTGAAATTATCTGTTACATATCTACATAAATATTGCCTTTATATATATACCTGAGTTTACAAAAAGCTACAGGACAACATACCTGCATAGTGTGACAACATTGCATGATATAGATATTTTATAATATAAAATCACATCAATTAAAATTCTTGTTTTAGTGAAAATAAAATTTATTTAAATATCAGCCAGTGTATTTTTTACTTCACAGCATCATTCAATATTGCAGAGTGGTTGTTAATTTCAGTACTGATTGTGTTCTAGCGTTAGTAACGAAAGGTTTGAAAACTGTTCATCTAGTATAGCAGTGTCACGCATTACAGATGACTGAAGAGTGTGGTTGATGCAGAACAAACCACTCCCACAGCTTAGCTCATACCCAATACTGGTTCTGTTGTAGAGTCAGGGGCGTGGTTGATGCAGAACAAACCACTCCCACAGCTCAGCTCATACCCAATACTGGTTCTGTTGTAGAGTCAGGGGCGTGGTTGATGCAGAACAAACCACTCCCACAGCTCAGCTCATACCCAATACTGGTTCTGTTGTAGAGTAGGGGGCGTGGTTGATGCAGAACAAACCACTCCCACAGCTCATACCCAATACTTGTTCTGTTGTAGAGTCAGGGGCGTGGTTGATGCAGAACAAACCACTCCCACAGCTCAGTTCATACCCAATACTGGTTCTGCTGTAGAGTCGGGGGCATGGTCCTGATGAGCTGAGCAGAACTCTCTGGATCTACACCTTTCCACGAGCAAAGTGGTAGGGATGTGGAGTTATTATCTAAGCCCTGATTGGTTGGGAGAAGCCTGTCCAGGGCGGGGCTCCCAGGGCAGCTGGGGCTCAGTGGAGTGACTGTTACCGTGGGAACAGTTAAGCTACTTTGTGGTTGGCCGCAATAGGCCGGTGGGGTGGAGGGTGTGAGTGGCAGCTTAGGAGTGAGAGGGTTCTGGTTCCTTTTCCTGTTGCATCGCAGCAGCAAAACAAAAACCAACAGAAGGACGACCAATAGCAGCAGAGCTACCAGTGGTAGAACAACCGATAGGGGGTTGGAGGTCTCCTGGGGGTACGACTCTACTCGCACCGGTGTATCCACAAAGGAGATCTTATTGTCCTCTTCTCTACTCAGAGTGGGCTTGCCCAGTGTCGTGCCTGTTCCAAACGAGTGGGTCCAGTTCGTGTTGCCCCAGCGGTTGCGACCTTTAACCTTTTGGTGGGTCTTGCCTGGTCTCTGTGTGGTGATAAAGGTGTTGGATAGGGTGGGTAAGGCTGAGCCAACAACTAACACTGTTGTTTTGTTCAGGGGAAAAGTAAATAGACTACTAGTGGTCATAATGGGACTTATGGTGGTTTGAAATAGAGACGGATTGTACGGAACAACAGTAAACCGGAACTCTCCTTTGGCCGGCGGGACATTCTCTGCTTTCAGGACGAAGGTCAGTGAGTCGTTTAGCTCCTGCACTCCAGTCATATTAGCATTGAGCTCCAAGGAGATCCTTTCCTGCCTCACGTCCAGATAAGAGAAGGACTCCATTGGTTCAGGTTTCGTACCAGATTTGCCTCTTACTCTGACCAGATTGCCGTACTTTGGTTGAGAGAGAACTTCAAAGACAGGATCGCTACCTGTTAGAGTAAGAAGCTCAGAAGCGTTTAAGAAACCGGTGTTGAGTTTCACCACAATGCCATTTGGTATCCTCACCGCCTTGCCAAACCTTACCAAGGGCTTAACTGTGATGTTGACTACCTGGTCAGTCAGGTTTGCTTCCGAAGTGAATGCAGTGAATGCAAAGCTGTCCAGATCCGACGTGAGGCTCGTCATGTGGTAAAGCAATCTGCCCCTCATTAAGTCCTCCTGTTCAAACTGACTGAGCTCCTGGTCATCCAGGCGGAGCAGCTTGCCGTACCGCGGTGGACTAGTGATACGGTAGTGAACAGTTGTGTTTTTCCCGTTGGTCTCTGCAGCCAGCCTCTCCTGGTTCAGCACTATAGAAGTCTGTCCCTGCGTCAAAGCCAGACCGGTGTTGTTGACCATGGAGATGGTAACTTCTGTAACTTCTATGTTAAAAAGCTTGTAAACCGGCTTGTGGTGACCATCTGAGACGCTGAAATAAAACACCCCTGAGGAGCGGCTTCTGTCGTGGACAAAGTAAACAGTCCCGTTGTTGATCTGAGCCTGAGTGAAGGACACCACAGACTCATTCAGACCTTCTGCCAGTGCCAGATAGCCGTTGTTAGGTTTGCTGATGACCGTGTAGAGGATGTCCTCTGCTGGATTGTCCAAGTCTTCCACGTTGAGGTTCCCTGGACGCAGGGCAGCAGTGTCCCCCTGAACCACCCTCAGGCTGGGGGCTTTGGTCTTCAGGACGGGCGGATGGTCATTGACAGGGATTACTGTGAGGTTGAAACACTCCTCCAACACCTGGTTAGTACATAGACCCTATTAAAAGCACAATTCACAATGCACTAGGTATATACATACACAATAACAACCTATTATCAACAGACACCTTACAGAAGTCCATCAATTGATAGTAAGACTACAACGGAAGATGCGAAGTAGGTCAGATATCACATACCTGGCTGTTGTCTACAGGGCGCTGGGCTGGCTTGCCTTTGGGGTTCAGCCAAACATCAAAAGTAAAGCTGTCGTGTAGTGTTTCGGAGTCGTCATGATGGTACGTGATGCCGTACTTGTTGAGGATGAACTGGGAGAAGTTTGGTTTCTCCACAGTCAGGTTCCTCTCTCCTACCACGATGGAGCCGTGTTCAGGGAGAACCTTCACCTGGAACCAGACCTCGTGGGAGCTGCGCTGGGGCGTGGGCAACTTTGACATCAGATTAGATGCATCAAGCATGGCCTTGTCGATGACGACGCTGCCACCTTCGGTCACTACAGCACCTAGAAGAGAAAAGACGAGCAGTTTAATTCCATTTCATTGTATTTGATTAACATTACCAGAACAGACAAAGTAGATCTGCAGGATTATTGTTGAGTTGTTTGAATAAAAAGGAAGTTGGAAGCAACAGACCTTAACTTTCTAATATTCTTGGAACGAATTACTATTATTTATAATGTTGCATATTAAGTTGTGGTTCCCATATTACCAATATTCACTGCCTCACCCGTGTTAGCCAAGAGTGACGTCTTGTGGTCAGGTCCAGCGTTCTCATATGAGACATCCATCTTGAAGGTCTGTGTCTCCAGGGCAGCAGGTGGTGAGGTCACGGAAAATGTCATGGAGTCCATGGCAGACCATCCGACTGATTCTACAGGAGTTTGGGTATATAAAACCTCGCCTTGGTCCAGCTGAGATTCACAAGAGTTGTATGTAGCGAAGAAACATACAATTTTAGATAACTATCTAATACAAACAAGTGCACCATAAAAAGACAATGGGTTGTGTTTGCAACTAAAATTCCTAAATTAAGCCTAATATACTTAAAACATGGTCACATACATGGTCATACAATGGTTATTGATGTTTTCTGTAGTTTTCTGTAGTTTCTCTGAGCTAGAGGCCTGTAGGCGGTACTTTGATCGGTTAACTTAATCAAAGGTGGTACTTGATTTGAAAAGTTTGAGGACCATTGTACTAGGTCCATGGCAACAACTACACCACGTTGGGTCCCTGACAAAAACCTGCAGGCCAGCCCACTATCCAAAAAGAACAATATTATTGCTGTATTGTTTCTACATCCTGTCAAGGTTTTTCTTTCGGTTTGTTCCTCCTCATAAATACTGTTTCACTGGTTATTGGAATCTGAAGGCACTCTTTTCTACACAGAGCAACTATTGCTTTGTCTTCTTCTTTAAGCAGTGTTTCAGAGGCATGGTAGCCTAGAACAAGCTCATCATTGTCTTTGGAATCATATACAGTATAATATTAATGGCCAAACTGGTCCTAGGTCAGCGGAGGTGCTCTCACCATGGCCTGTGTAAACAAGGAGACATCTACTGTAGAGTTATCCTCCAGCAACATCACCAGCCTTCCTAGTTGGGGACGACGGATAACATTAAAGGTTATGGTGCGGTTCTGGCTCTTGTCATTGGTCACCGCCCACAAATCCTCCCTGGTGATTGGTGTCGTAGAGCCTGTTGACATGGAAACAGGGACATTACAGAGATTCAAAGTAAGACAGTGTGCTGTACAGTTTTGTTATACGTGTTCCCATTTCAATCTGAGGCAATTTGGGCAAATTATGGCTCCAATAAAGATTTACCCATCCACACAATCATGTTATATTACAAGTAAACAGTCTTATATCATTGACGTGATCAAGGATGGCATATTAAAACGTATGTAAACAGCTGCTGGCTGGGTAGACAGAGAAGTTGTGCGGTTTGAAAGCTATATGTGGGACTTTTAAAGATCGGTACAGTTTAACTTCACACAAAAAGTGTTGTTAAACTGTACACAAATGCCTTTCTTTCAAAGCTGTATCAAATGTTTGTGTAGTTTCATTGTAATTAAAACTCCTTCATAAACACCAGACTTCACATAGAACAGGGACCACTCTGTTATTGTGAGTCCATAGTAGGTTCCTTTGAACACCCTCATTTTAAGATCCACCGCAAAGCCAATCACTACTCTTCACGTCAAAATATAGTTAACAGGCACAACTGCCTCACGATTTCAGGGGTTTGTGTCCTGGTCGTATCTGTGGCAGCGCCAACTGGTACAGCACTGCCTGGGGTGGATGGATGGGTAGTTAGACGGGAACACCTTGCTATCTGGCTCTTTATTTTGACTGGAGCACAACGGCACCTGGACTACAGTATAATTTACATTTGAGCCATTTAGCAGAGGCTTTTATCCAGAGCGCCTTACTGTACTTGTACAAGAGCATCCCAGGGTTAGGTGTCTTGCTCAAAGGCACACTGACATTTCAATTACAAGTATGAATATCTAATTACGATTAATTTAAGATGCAACTCTGATACCTCAGGCATCACTGCTGGTTCAAGAAAAGCATAAACACCCATGAGCCTCTATGAAGTCCCTAACATCTGTGGGTGTGGCCTGAACAAGAGGTCTGGGGATTTAGTTAACTATTCCAATAAAAGCTATACCATCAACAGCATCTTATCGTTAGCAGCTAATTAACACTACTGTACGTTTTACCCCTGAATTAGCGGCACAGTGACTAAGGCTAATATGACTATGGTTAAAGACAGGAACTTCTGTGGACAAACGACAAGGAAGAACTTTTGAAAAGCACAACAAGTTTTTTTAGCATGTATTTTTTTGCTAAGCGTGTCACATGTTGTTTTCAGTCGTCAGTGCTCTAAGAAAGACATAATAACATCACGTTGGTTCAGACTGCCGATTACCTCCAGACTGCATTCCTATCTCACTGGCCTCAAACTGGTCCTGAATGCAAGAATAAATAAATTCATGACCTATACTAGAGCTTCATGACCTATACTAGAGCTTCATGACCTATACTAGAGCTCGCACTCAACCAGAGGAAAATGTGTATTACTACAACTGGTGGCCTACCCATTGAGGTGTCATCCTACAAATATCCATATAGATAATCTTGTTAATAAATTTTAATTGAAAGTGTTTTTCCCCACGTAATGCTCGAAAGCATCTTGTTCAGGCCACTTTTCTGACTGTGATTGACTATGGGGTTCTACTGTATATGCACAGACTCGTTTGTTTTGCAAACACTAGACTTTGTTTATCATGCTTCCATACGCTTTATTACAGATGCTAAGTCTGGTCTCCATTATCACGAACACTTATCATACTTAGTCTGCTGCATGGATACTACTTAATGTCTGTAGATCATTTACAGTATTAGGCAGGACTGCCTTCTCTTACAGTGATCCAGAGTCATGGAATAGCCTTCAATCCATGCTTCATCTGAATAGGTTACTGTCGTTAAATGTATTTGAAAGAGGAGTTTCATAGTCTTCCTTGGACTGGATCAGGTGTTGTGTTGTATTGTACTGTTCCATGTTTTTAAACCTTCATGTGTATTGAGTGATTGTAAGTTATTGCTGCCTTGTAGGCCAGGTCACCCTTGAAGAGAATTTGAGTCTCAATGGGATTTTCCCTGGATAAATAAAAGATAAATAGAGGTTAAAATAAATAAAGAATCTGCACCTATACACTTTTGAAACAATTAGTTTAATCTGGGATCAGCCGGGCATTGAATCAAATTGATAATGTTTTTGATCAGTTATTGGTCAGTGTATATTATGAAGGAAATCATAAGCATGGTGAAGCATGGACGGTGAATATGTGTACATGTCTCCAGCTGTCTGAGAGACCTTTAGGTAGACACAGCTGGTAGCTGGAAGATGCAGGCAAGAACATTCAGGATTAAAAAAATATGTTTTAAAACTCTGGATTCGTAATATGTTTTTTATATCTGCATAAACCTATTGAATTAACTGTACATATTCTTCATTGTTTATTCTGAAGATCTGCACACTGTATTCCTGTTTTTATTGTTTTTATTCTGTACTTCATTCTTGTGTAATTCATGTGTAACTTCGTCTTCTGCACCTCTGTGCTTTATCTTGGCCAGGTTGCTGTTTCAAATGAGAAATGGTTCTCAACATGCTTACCTGGTTAAATAATGGTTAAAAAAAAATAAAAAAGGAAATTTAAACAATTTTCAGGGAACCTTTTTGGCTAAAAGTGCCACCCTTACAACCAGTGACGAAAAGTTGAGGTAAGCTCCTTTCAGTTTACATTCAAATCAGCCATCCAGAGAAAAACAACAAGAACTGTTCCAGCCACTCTTCATTATCTGACATTGCTCCTACATAATGCTGTGTGTGTGTGTGTGTGTGTGTGT
>JACXGM010032107.1:0-12749 GCA_016801145.1 Umbra pygmaea
ACCAACACCAGCAGCTGACATGGCACCCCAGACCATCACTGACTGTGGGTACTTGACACTGGACTTCAGGCATTTTGGCATTTCCTTCTCCCCAGTCTTCCTCCAGACTCTGGCACCTTGATTTCCGAATGACATGCAAAATTTGTTGTTGTTTTGTTGTGCTTCTTCTCTGTAGCCCAGGTCAGGCGCTTCTGCCGCTATTTCTGGTTCAAAAGTGGCTTGACCTGGGAAATGCGGCACCTGTAGCCCATTTCCACCTCAACCTCCTCTCACACAAACTCTTCCTCTCAGATTTCTATCCATTGTAGGGCCTCACAAACTAGTGCTCTGTAAACTGGCTTACTTTATATGTTCCCTCACATCATTAGCCACAAGTGTGATAAATTTTGAGTTGTTGTGTTCAAGTGGTGACACCTGGGTTTTAATTGTGTTTGACTTTTGTCACCTGTGCTCACCATTATGCAGCACAGGTGCATCACAATTAAAATTGTTTTGGCAAGTTGTGTTTAAACGTAAAGGTGAAAAGTGCTTATGGTTTTGCCAAAAGAGTGATTGATTCAATCAGTGGGTTCAGGCAACTGAGCATTTGGTTCAGACAATAGGGTTTAGTGTTTTAGCAATTGAGAAAAACTGTAATGGTCGCAGGTGCGGGGCGGTGCGGGTAGTAAATATAGATAAAGTGTTGCGGGGCAGGCTGGGGCGGGCCAAATAATTTCATAAATGCGGGACCCCCGGGTTGGAAAAAAAGCCGACCCGCGCATCACTAGTGGTCAGGGAGTCCTCAATGCCACCCTGGTTCCCTACAACACTGCACACATACTGACATTTCTGCATAATGCGGTTATATAGGACCAACCAGCACAGCCCATGTTCATTGCCATCTGGGATAATGTCAGTTTCCACCGGGCTGCTGTGGTCTGGGACTGGTTTGCAGAACCACAACCATTTCACGGGGCTGTACCTGCCCCCTTATTCCCCGATCCTCAACCTAATAGAGGAATTATATTCAGCATGGCGGTGGAAGGTCTATGACCGCCTACCACATACACGCGTGCCGCTCCTGCGAGCAGTGGCATGCGGAGACATCGAAGTGGGGTCGATACATGGGTGGATACGCCACATCCGGCGATATTTTCCCCATTGCCTGGCGAGGGAGAACATCGCCTGTGATGTGGACGAGGTGACGTGGCCCGATCGACGGAGTGATCCCTGACTTGTAATGGGAGTTGTTGTGCTACCTGTACAATGTATCACTGAGGCTTGGTTACGGGAATAAAATGGTCAAAAACTACAAATGACAGAAGTGTCTTGAGTATAGTTGACCAGTGTGTTCTGTCTGCTTTGACTGTTTATTGTTCATGTGCATGTGTGTTCCCTATCGATCTGAAGAGGGCCTTTTGAAGTCAGAATGTTCAGTTTTGATTGCAGAATGTCTTTTTGACATGGCAGTTAGATTTTAATCTCCAAGTGTTGGGTCAAGAACTCTTGTGTGTTGTGTTTTGACACGATGAGCCAAATTTAGCATTTTGTGTGTCAGCAACTGGGAAAACCTGTAATAGAACACTGTATCCTAATTTCGGCGATAAGTAAGGTTTCAATGTCGTATCCCTTCACAGGGCACATTGTATCACAAGAAGTGTGGTGGAGAGGGATTGGCCAGTGGAAGCGCAGATTCCACATTCTACACTCAGCAAGCAGTTGTATTTCTTCTTCCCTCCAGTTTGGTTTTCTTTTGGAATCCATGGTGGCTATGATTACATCACTAACTCTAGGCTAAATACAGGCAAGTAAGTTAATAGCCCACCGGTTTGAAATCTTTAATTCATAGATAGTGGAAACGTGTTGGAAACTTTATTTCATCTTTAATTTACAATGTGTATATCATAATGGATTCTCTTGAAAATTCTTAATTGTCAAATGTGTGTTGAATGTCAACTCCTCTTAGGAATGTCACCATTGAATGTGAATTTATCTGAGAATATTCATAAATATGTACATCTATTCAGTGATTGGTCCTTGCCTGTGTAGTCATCCAAAGTCCCGTTTAAGGCACAGCGTTGTCGTGAATCAGCTCTAAAGCTGGATTCACACCAGGCCCGGTAAAAAAATCACAGTACGGCATCGTAATGCAGACACACTTGTACACCGCAATCAACATCGTAATCAATCTTTCGCATCTACGAGATGGTGGGCAACATTGCATACAACTCTCCTCCTCCAGCAAGGCGACTGGCAGAAGCTTTTTCAGTTTAGTAATTACTGACAATAAGAAAACGATCTACTGAGCTGTCAAAGCTTTTCTTGCAATCCCATAAACCCATAGGTGAAAGCGATGGTAAATCAACTTCCGGTTCTGGTGCCATACGGCAAAGCACCGCACAAGTTGGATAATTTAAACTCTTGCGACATACCCGCCCGCACCACAACCACATTTTGCTGGATCTGGTAGATTTGCCGCAGCTTGAAATTAATAGACTTCTGCCGCAATGCAACCTGTTTGCATGGCCTGGTGTGAATCCAGCTTAAGATTGACACTTAAGAATTAGTCCTAAACTTCACTTAAAGACTGAGATGTTTGATAACTAACTTTTAAGGGCAGCTTTGAGCCAAGAATTTTCTTACTCTTCAATCAAGTCTTAGCAGTGTTCTTATTATAAATTCTGAGAAGCTTGAAAAATACGGGCCCAGGTTTTTCTTGGTCTGTAGCGGAATTGTTTTCTGACACTGCAAAATAGCACCAGGGAACATTTGCCTGGAACATGCCTCCTCTTTTTGATGAACCACCCCCGGGAGTGCAAGTTCATTCCCTAATTTAACGATGCGCGTCTGTGGAGGGAAAGGTCCACTGTGCGTCGGGTGCAAAATAGGAATGATAAACTGTAATGGTGTAAAAGGTCAATTACGCTAGGTGTAAGATAGGGCCCAAAGAGTCCTTATAGTATTCTTTAAATGTAGACATATCCAACTGATAGTGGTCTATGACCTCAAGGGCAGTATGTTTCAAGCTTTCTTTAATTCCTTATGGAAATGACACGATTGGTGTGACAATGAATAAGAAACGAGTTGGCAAGAAAACAAATCTCTGACCATTCGATCATGCAGCATGACTGTAAATGCATTGTTTTTCACCCCATTACAGTTTTTTTCTGCAACAACGTTAAGCCCTGCTGGTTATAGTCGAGATTTACAGTATCCACTGCCAAATAATGGCTCCAGATGTATTATGTGTTGGAGCATCATTAATGGCCCTACTCTGGCAGGGGTCTGGGCAATTTACCTTCAAAATGATCAGTAGTTCTGTAACAATGGGTCAATGATCCATGTAGAGTGGTGATGTTATTGCCAAAACTGTCATGGAAATAAAGACAGCACCATAGGTGGCATCTCTAGCTGCTGGCTGACATTTCCCACTTATGATATTGTTATTTAGTCTCTGTCATTGTTTGCACCAAGTCATGTAGCTCGATGGTTGTGTTTCAAATGGCACCCGATTCGCTTCCTAGGATGCTACTTCAGTCCCCTGTGGACCCTGTTGAAAAATAGAATGCACTAGATAAGGCACAGCATGCCGTTTAGGATGAACCCCTCTGTAGCTGTCAATGGGGGACCTGTGTGTGAGATTCACAAAGCCAGCGCTAGTTAAACAGCATGACAACACAATCACTTGAAATCTGTCATTTGATTGAAAGTTCACCTTCATCTTTATCAAAGCGATACACTGTTTTACAGTTATGTTCCACTGATTCCATTTCAGACACGCTGGCAATGCAGCTTAACTGCACAACAGAATATAAGTGTGTTGTGTAAGACATGTAAGGATAAATGAAGCTAACCATACGGAACGGATTTCCCTTTGTTTTATCTCTTGTTTTATGATGTCGACTTATTACGTAATGTACAATACTGATGTTTTTGTGTCTGTTGTGGGCTATATAAAGCTTCCTGTGCTGCAGTGAGGGTAAAACCAGGTTGGTGTCTGAAGACCTCAGTGACCAGGTTTTTCATGCCTCTTAGGGACTGTTAGAGCAACGTTACACATTCATGATAGTCCAGTTACTGGGATTTTGACTATCTTGATAGCTAAATGGAATCTACTGTATAGCTTTAGCAGCAGTTCTCAACTTTTCTCTTGTAACTGTACCACAGATTGCATCAGTCAATAATATCCATGACATACTCCCTCATTGCATTTTTCAGTAAGCCAATGCTTTTTTTATTAAAGGGATAGGGGCAAATTACATGTGTCTGGAGCTTGGGGGTGACATACGATTGACGACTCAAAAAAGTCCTCTGTAACTTACTTTGAACTTTCTATGTGACCTCTTCAACATACATGATGCTACCTAATGTTATTATATAGAAGATCTTGCACAATGGCAGCTTGCCTCCGAAAATGGCACTCTCTACCCAGTTTTTAGTGCACTACTTTTAGGCACATAGGCATGAGTCAAAAGTAGTGGACTATATATGGAATAGGTGTCATTCAGAATACGTTGCCAGTGTAAATACACAAAGGGCTATCCAATGCATAGTCTCTATATTGATCTCACTGATCTATTTAATGAAAATAAACCTTGATGATTGATGTACACTTATGTTGATACAGATGCATGACCGATACATGTTTATATGGATGTGATACCAATGCATGATATATGTTATGAATATATTTTTATATGAATATAGATTTGACATTCTTTCCTATAAATATTGATGCTGGGTGAAAGTGTACTTGGGGGGATAGAGTGGCAATCCAAAAATGAACAGAATGGATACATCTGTTTTTTATAAAGTCCATGGAGACATATCTTCCATTACATAATAACAGGGAATCGTCACTGGAGCCTCAGGCTCGCTGGCAGGAGTCCAGCTCAGTAGCTTGTTTCGGGTGACGGTGGGTGATCTCTGGGCAAATGTGGCGGGGGAGAATTGCACTGAAATCCTAGATAAGCTGTGGTTCACGGGCTGAACCAGAGTGGGAGGTGAGTGGGCGACGACAAAACACGTAATAAAATAAAACATGGCATCTGCTGCTGATGCACACCACACCGGAACTTGGTCTGGAGGGGCCCCGTAGCCTCAATCCCTCTGGTGCCCAGGCGCCCCTTCCCTTTAAATTGTAGGAGTTAAGATTTTTTTACATTTTCTCTGCCTGTTGGCCCCAGGCCTGTATTTGACGGTTGAAGTGAAAAAAATCATATATATTTCAAATTTTTCCTGCCTTGTGGGCCCCCTATGGGCTTAGGCCCCGGGGCTTCAGCCTCTGTGAGCCCCTGAAAATATCAGGACCTGCCAGTGCCTCTTACCCCCCTGTGGATCTGAGAGCCAGGTCCCAGCATGGTGCCCAAGAACTCCCTTGAGAGTCACCCTTATTATCTCAACTTGAGAGGAAAGAGGAATCACTGAGAGAATACTAATGACAGCCATCTCTCTGTCAGCGCCGGCAAAAGTTGAACGGAGTCAATTTGCAAGTGATGCAGTCTAATGACGGTACTTTTTTTTCGGAAATGCGCTGCACATTGAGCATCTTAAAAATTGTATAATTGTGCCCTATATATTCGTTTCTACGTTTGCCCTTCTACTCCACTCAAAACATTCCCAGACCTGCCTCGTCCTTTCTCACTAGGACATTCTCTCTCTTCACTGAAGTGTGTTATGCTGATGCTATAATCCCGAGTTTGATCAAGCATGTTGAACATAACAGCAGCTGTGTAGAACCGGAGCTCCTGCCCGTGTGCGGTGTGCGCTTAAAGCTGCGACGATGACCAACCGCGGGGTTGCAACAGACCGGAGGCGCTGGGCGCATCGAAACAGCTGTGCTAACCAATGACAATCGGAGGAAGCCTCTCGGAGTATAGATTCCCAAACAAGACTTATAACATCAACATCATAACGTCGCTTTTGCAATGCAGTGCCTCTCAGAGCACTTGGTTTCCCATGAGCGAGGAGATGCGTTTGTATTTAAAGCCGCGTACCTGTAGAAATAAGTATGGACTGAGGCTTTTGGAGTCACTTGTGGAATTTCTGGCTTACGCGCGGGACGATGCCTTATCTGACTAAACCGCTGCTTCTACTCTTCTGTCTGGTGATTACCGGGGAATTCCGTAAGCACGGACACCGAGTACGAAGATGGACTAGAACCTTGGAAACAGCTAAGAATGGCCCAGAGACAGAAAAGATTCTCCCGTAAGTGGTAACCTATTGCACAATCATTGGTCTGCAATGGTCTTCGGTCTTCACTTTGGTGTGACTGGATCTTTATTTTTTTCTGTTTTTATTTTTTATTTCATTTTTTGTGGGCATAACACAATAGTCTTCTTGGTCTTGTTCATCTTCTTGATCTATTTTCCTCCTTAATCATTGTTATTTTGCTGATCCATCGCTGTAAAAACTGTGTTGCCATAGCCAAATCACAATCATTGTGCACTGCAGGCATAATTGGACATGGAAACACCATCCAATAACTCCAGTACAACTAGGGCAATGAGGGGCGGTAGCAGACGGGGGAGCAAATGCATCAAGTTTGATATTGGGGGTAGGACACATTTGTGGTTGGACACATTTTTACCCATCCCCCCTGAATACACATCTGTGCTTTTGCTTGTACCATTCATTTACAAAGGGAGAATATGATGCAGCTAGGTATAGCTTATTGTTCTGCCAATATTCATCTATTACATTGCCGCCAGTACGATTACAGTAAACCATGTGGTTGAATGTTTCGTCCAAGTCCTCTCCTCTGGCGAGGGAAGTGCACCTGTCACCCGCTAGGGGGCGGATACCCGCAGTCCCCTTTCAGCATTAAACCTGCACTATGTAACTTTTTCGAAAACTACTAAAAAACAACAAACAAACTATGTTTTTGGACTAGTAGACGTTAGACACTAGCATATTGGATCCAGGGGTTGAAAACATCAACTTAAATAATACAAAACACAGACAATCTAACTAGAAACAAATGCAGATTATGGACAAAATAATGTGTATTTTCGCAAATTGGTTATACAGTAGCCTATTGACCCTGTATTACCCCTGTGTTCAGTAAAAACATATAGGGCCTATATATAAAAATATTTTAAAAATCTAAGTACAATTCGGGCAGACAGGACAAATGAATAGGATGTTACATAGTGCAGAAATAAAAAAGGATGTATTTTTGATCTAAAATCTTAAAAAAGGATTCTGAAGATGGTTATTTTGAAATAAATCATCTTCAACCACTCAGCCAATATTTCTTTGTAACTTTGTGAAGCTGTGGTGCATCCTGACAACATTAAGAAATGCAAATACTTTTCAAAAATGAAAGCTCTCTGTATCATTGTAGGTCTGTGGATGCTTTTAAAAATACATTTTTTGAAAAGATAATTCAATCTGTTTATGTGTATCTGCAAACTTTTCCCATTTGACCTTGTTCATCACCCTCATCTCAAAGGTGCCCTGTAACATCCCTCACAGAATGATGTTTAAGCGGGTCCACCCAGGTTTAATCAAATCTGACAATTCTTCTGCTTCAGCCAATCTAACAACACTCACCTGAACATAACCCTAACCTTAACCCTAGAATTTGCTGCTAATATGCAGCCTGTTGTACAAAGTTGGCTAATTTGATTACAAAAATATAAAAATTCACCAGAAAATTGAACCATAGTAAATTACAAATAGTTTGCTAAATGACAAGTTGTCTGCCTGTGCTTTGATCTGGTAACATTATATTTAGTAGGCAGATGCTATTGCCAGAAAGCTAACTAATGATTTAGAAGTAAAGACGCATGTAAGTTAGTGTAATATTTTAATTTGATTTAGAATTTGCAGAAGAACGGGCAGAGTTGCTTTGACCTAGAGGAGGTTTTTCAACATCAGCCTGTGAGGCAGCCATGAATTCGAGACAAAGCAAACTTAAAGATGCATTTAGAGGATTTTTAGCCATAGGTTGCAAATGTGGTGCTGTCGAGCCAGAATGGGTCCCCAGAAATTGTCATGTATTGTACGTTGAAAAACTAACTGAGGTATTATAGTGGTTGTGCTTCGTACTAAAAATTGTAGGTTTAAAAACAATAATCGCAGAAGTCCCATGCTGCATTTGTTACTTCCCAATTTTTTTTACTGCATCTCATATTGTAGGAAATGGTTTGGTAGGGAATCAAACTTTAACAAAAGTCACACACCTTACACCCTGCTCAGATTGGGTTAGCTTACTAGGTGGGAAGGTAAAGTAACATATTGAATACAGTAGTACATACTGTATGACGGGTATCTCAACAATATTACATGTTTGTCCAGCATGATTTAATGGACTCACGACCTGGCATCCCACATCTGACACCAGTATGGTGAACAGCAAATCAGGATCCCGGCTCACTGCCGTGTCAGGCAACCCCTAACCATTGCACGAACAGGGTAAACCCACTGCCTGAGAGTATTAATGAGGCACATATAGATAGGACCTCTAACATATAAATTGGATAATATAACAAGTATTTATTATATTATTCCAAATGACACCCAATGCAAAGCAATATATTTGACTAAAACACTAAGTAACTTTATAACTAAATAACTATATATTGAAAAGTTATCATTGCAAATCAAAGTGGGATATTGTCCATGCTGACTTTTCTTTAAGTGTTTTTCACATCTACAGTATTCATCACAATTACTGTATGTTTGTTCTCATTTCAGATGTGATTGTGTCAAGCAATGCATGATATATTCCCTCAGACAGTTGTCATTACTTATAATGCGGTTGTCTTGTCTTCTTCCAGGACTTTAGCAAAGAAGCCTCCAGATGTGACAAAGAATCGCAAGCTGAAGTCAGACCAGCTTCTGAAAGTAGATGATCATGATTTCACCATGAGGCCGGCATTTGCAGGTAGGGGAACACATGGAGGCTCGTAATCACGCGTGCACTCGCGAATGCAGATAAACACACACACGATTAGTCCAGATATAAGGTTGAGACCCTAAATTATGTGTACTTTATGAAACATATCAAGTCAAACACACTTTAAACAAAATGCAAGGATTGCACTTATTTCCTATTTGTGGTACTGAGATACATTTTTGGTGTTTACTTGGTATTTATGACTCATTAGTTAATCTGGACATGTAAAATATATTCATTACTATATTATATGTTCCATTGCCATAATATATTCCTTTGCTTTACTTCTGGTTCCCTACTTATGCTACAAAAACAAAGCTTTTACTTTCTTTAAACTACAGTATATAAATACATTAGGATACATATAAATATACACTACTTGTTCAATCCATTAGATTTATCGTGTTGAAAATGTCCCTTGTGTAAACATAGTAGAATGTACATTTCCATTGCATTGAATGATGCCCTAAAGAGAAGACTGATTCGATGCCCACTCTGCTTCTTATCTCTTTCCATGTTTTCAAGCCTCTTTCTTTGACCTCCAAATATCTTTTTACATTCAGCTACCATGACATTAAGCATTGGAATAATAGACATTTTAGTATACAAATGCCATGTTCTTCGTGCGGCACCGTTTGGAGGACAATTCAGGAGATATTTTATGGGTTTCCACTGTGCTGAACCCAGAGAGTGTTTGTCTCCGCTTTGAGTGCGTGGAATCTAAGCAGAAGTATTATTGGCTGAGTTCAGATGAGATTGTTGCTCAGGGCTAGTCTTTGTGTTCATGCACTTAAAAGTTTGCTTAGTTTTGTCGCAGCCAGGAAATCTACCAACCCAAACTTTTCGGATTGTTTTCTGCATGACAAACACAGCTGCTTTAACGATGTATGGAGATGGTGCATTTGAAAAAAAATATTGAGAGACAAAGTGAGAGCATCAACAAGTCTTCTTTTGTTTTCATGTTTTCTTCCATACTTGTTTCTGGTTTGGAGCCAATCTGATGAAAGGGTCCGTTTCGTGGAATTGGAAGGGGAGGGAGGGGTGTGTAGTGGGGGTGTGGGGTGGCTTGTCCCATCTCCTCAACTGCAACATGGATCGTTACTGCAGGGGAATGAATTTGTGCCGCATTGATCAGCAGGGGGTAACTCATGCTCACAAACACACACAACGCACAGCACAAATGCAGCACACACACCGTTCGTCAGCGGGAGGTGGGTTGGTACAGTTCTTTGTGTTACTGGAATTAGTCTGACTACAATCATACCCGGGATCTCAACAGACATATCATGGACCTAATGACGCAGTATGGGGTACAATGGAAACAATCATGTACAGAAGCACTGTCCTCTCCTTGAAGGGACACGTGTGGAGATACACAGGACCAGTACAGGAGCAAAAGTGGTGCTGGAACCTTCTGCATGCACATGTCCGACGTAATCTACAAGGTTTAGCTTCATTTAACATCTTTCAACTTCATGCATTTAGTAAGGCTCTGTGGAAATTTATGTTGTGCATTTCTTGGGGCACTGATTTGTAGGCTATGTGGAGTAAGTACTACACATTATGCAATTCTACATTTCCTCAAACCCTTAAGCTTTAGTATATTTACAGTATACTCTATACTTTGACATGGCAGGTGTTGTGTCCATAGGATAAGAAGTGAAAAGGTCTGGTCTAATTTAATGCATTGGTAGGATGGGTCATGAATTTTAATCCAGGGTTAATCTCATTGCTAATCCATGAACAAGGGATGGGGGCTCTGGTATCATTTGATATACGATGATGGAATGACAGAGATCATTGAACACTGTTCATATGATACTCTTTAAAGTCGAGAAGTAGATTGGAGACATATTGTGAATACTGTTTCTACTTTGTACACTGAATGAGGCTCTGCTATGACATTCTAACCCTCGGACATCAATAGAACACCAGTGTGGTGTTCTATCATGTCTCTGGGTGTAGCGTGTCCACTCTCCTTGGATGAGGGTTGGAATAATCAAACCCGCTGGGTTGGTTTTATTAGAGAGAAATTAGAGGTTTCTATGTGGTCACCAAGGTTAAGCCACATTCACTGACGGCTTTGTTAACCCTTAGCCATCTGCTTGCATTAAGATTTGTATTGAGTGTAGCTATCTACTCTGTTTAGCTACTGCTAGCTGGTGATGCTAACCATGAACGGATTAAGCTGGCAGGGGTCCCTCCCACTGACCACATGGATTAGCACATGATGCAACAGGGACTACTGGTGACAGCTGTTTAGCATCCAAAACACCGTCTCAACACACAGGCTAGACAGACCGGCTCAGTTGGATTCTGTTCGACAGTGCTGAGTTGTACCAAAGACTTACGATACAGACAGAATTGTGTAGAACAGTGTTAATACAGCAGAGAGAGACAGTATTATTACTAAGAGCTTTATACTAAAACAGTATTATTGATTATTATTAAGATAGTTACATTAGAGTGTTGTAGTAGAGACAGTGTTGCGTCATACTAACATATTTCAGTTACAATATTAGGAGGACTATTAAAAGCATTAGAACAATATTTAGTAAACAGAACCTGTAGTGTCACGGTGACCCGTAAATGAAGACAGACTGAATGCCAAATTGTTACCTTATTTCATATGTGACATCACTACAGTACTTACAGTGCCATGCGAAAGTATTCCGCCCCCTTGAACTTTTCAACCTTTTGTCACATTTCAGGCTTCAAACATAAAGATATGAAACTGTAATTTTTTGTGAAGAATCAACAACAAGTGGGACACAATCATGAAGTGGAACGAAATTTATTGGATATTTCAAACTTTTTTAACAAATAAAAAACTGAAAAATTGGGCGTGCAAAATAAATAAATAAATTAATACTTAGTAGAGCCACCTTTTGCTGCGATTACAGCTGTAAGTCGCTTGGGGTATGTCTCTATCAGTTTTGCACATCGAGAGACAAAATGTTTTGCCCATTCCTCCTTGCAAAACAGCTCGAGCTCAGTGAGGTTGGATGGAGAGCGTTTGTGAACAGCAGTTTTCAGTTCTTTCCACAGATTCTCGATTGGATTCAGGTCTGGACTTTGACTTGGCCATTCTAACACCTGGATATGTTTATTTGTGAACCATTCCATTGTAGATTTTGTTTTATGTTTTGGATCATTGTCTTGTTAGAAGACAAATCTCCATCCCAGTCTCAGGTCTTTTGCAGACTCCATCAGGTTTTCTTCCAGAATGGTCCTGTATTTGGCTCCATCCATCTTCCCATCAATTTTAGCCATCTTCCCTGTCCCTGCTGAAGAGAAGCAGGCCCAACCCATGATGCTGCCACCCCCGTGTTTGACAGTGAGGATGGTGTGTTCAGGGTGATGAGCTGTGTTGCTTTTACGCCAAACGTAACGTTTTGCATTGTTGCCTTCTTCCACATGTTTGGTGTGTCTCCCAGGTGGCTTGTGGCAAACTTTAAACAACAATTTTTATGGATATCTTTCAGAAATGGCTTTCTTCTTGCCACTCTTCTATAAAGGCCAGATTTGTGCAGTATACGACTGATTGTTGTCCTATAGACAGACTCGCCCATCTCTGCAGTTCATCCAGAGTGATCATGGGCCTCTTGGCGGGATCTCTGATCAGTCTTCTCCTTGTATGAGCTGAAAGTTTAGAGGGATGGCCGGGTTTTGGTAGATTTGCAGTGGTCTGATACTCCTTCCATTTCAATATTATCGCTTGCACAGTGCTCCTTGGGATGTTTAAAGCTTGGGAAATCTTTCTGTATCCAAATCCGGCTTTAAACTTCTCCACAACAGTATCTCGGACCTGCCTGGTGTGTTCCTTGTTCTTCATGATGCTCTCTGTGCTTTCAACGGAACTCTGAGA
>JACXGM010032108.1:0-12684 GCA_016801145.1 Umbra pygmaea
TCTGCTTGGAGGTGGAAGGTGTATGATCAGGAGTTCTTCTCTGCTTGGAGGTGGAAGGTTTATGATCAGGAGTTCTTCTCTGCTTGGAGGTGGAAGGTGTATGATTAGGAGTTCTTTTCTGCTTGGAGGTGGAAGGTGTATGATCAGGAGTTCTTCTCTGCTTGGAGGTGGAAGGTGTATGATCAGGAGTTCTTCTCTGCTTGGAGGTGGAAGGTGTATGATCAGGAGTTCTTCTCTGCTTGGAGGTGGAAGGTGTATGATCACCAGCCATATGAGCAGATGCCCCTCCTGGAGGCAATGAATGCTGGTTGCCTGGCAATAGGTGCAGAGGACTCCCAGGGATGGATGGGCCATGCAAGAAGGTATTTCCCTTGGTGCATTGCAAGGGAAAACATTCAATGCAATGTTGATGAGAACCTGTGGCATAATCGTCAAGAACGAATGAACTAAATGTGCAAGATAAAATAAATCTTTTTTAAAGGTATTTCCACCCATAAGTTTCCTTTGGTAGCTTCTTTTTTTTTCAGTATCCATTCGCGTTTGTAAAGTGTCATACTTCATATTGCTGGCTGTATTTTGTATTTTGTTGTCCTTTGTGTAATGATTGATTGAAATAATAAATTAATTTGACCACAAGTTGTGGTGTTTGATGGAAATATTTGCTTATGTTGCATGCTTTTAATGTTTTGTGAGTGTTAGAGCATTTTGCTAACAAAATGAGTCATTTTGGCCATTGAGCTTCAGTTTTATTCCATGTGTTGTGAGAGTGGGCAAATATCAGAGTGGGCAAATGTGTTTAAGCAATAGAGAAAAACTGTATTTTGCATGTCAGTGGAAGGTCTATTGAGGAGTAATATATCTGCCAGTAATCCAAAGAAGAACTCCACACCATAGACAGTATAAATGAATGGACGAAGCCTTGTCATTCATTGCTATAAAGAGAGCAAGTGAAGTCGATTAGATGCACTTTTTCGATCATGCCTGAGCATACTGCGGAGCCTCACACGGAGCGTGATGATGTAGATGTGACGTGAGCAGCTTTCTGAAAGTTTTAATTATTCTGATAGGTGAGCCAAGAGAAATCTGAATCATTCTGAAAATTGACTCTTGCAGAGACTAAGAGAGTAGGAGCACAAGCAACTTTTGATAAGTTTTCTGATGAATTATTTTGTCATTTTGCATAGAATTGATCTATTTTAAAATATAAAGACAGTACACAATATTAAGTTAACGCATAATATTAAGAAGTTATGTAAAATGATATTCAATTTATTAATAAGTGCAGCCCTAAATCACATGAAATACGTTCTGAGGGAACTATTTTGTAAAACCGAAATATGTCAAATATGAACGTATGAGAGGGTCAATTACGTTTGTAGGGAACTAAATTGAACACTCGAATAACGTTAAATATGAACATAAGAAGATCATGACGTAGCATGTAAATAGCGTAGTTTTTGCTAGGGTGGCGGTCGGGGATGGTGGATGGGCGTATAAATCCGCGACTTGCATCCCAGTGTTCGCGAGTTCACATCCAGTCGGACACATTGTGTGTGTTTTGTTCTACATTGCTTGCGTCATGCAGACACGTGATTGTTGGTTTTTGTAATGTTAACCCAAACCTTAATTCTAACCTTAACCTCAGTAACGTCATATCTAACCTTAACCCTTAGTAACCTCATGCCTAACCTTAACCGTTAATATCCTCCTATCTAACCTTAACTGTGAATGTTGCAATATAATTTCGAACGCTATGGAATGTATGGAATGTGTGGAATGTTCTTGCATTAATCCACTAAACGAAATGTACCGGAGCAACGTAATTGAAGTACAAATATAGCCTAATAACGAAACGTGCAGTTCAAACGTAAAAAAACCTAAATATGTTGGCATATAACGTAATTCAGTTCCCTGAGAATGTAATTTGGGAGAAATTCTGAGATTTACGGTTGAATTATTGCTAACTTTAATGCTAGTTAACATTAGTAATTAAAATTAAACAGCTAATGTTACTCAAAACTGTCATATTTATTTAACCGCCATGGGAGTGCATATTTTAAATATAATTTAAGCACGATGAAATTAAGCATTGGTAAAGATAACATGCTTGCTGGACACAGAATTTGCATGGTTAATTGATGCACATGTTGTGTAAGGTTAATGGTAGCCAAATATAAGCACAAAATGGCGTTAACTGTAATCTACATCGTAAGAGAAATTGACAAATCAGTCATATAAAAAGTTATTTAGTAAATCGCTTTGGACAAAAGCGTTTGCTTTGGCCAGTTAAATAAAAGATAGATAATAGATGGACAATCAGAAATGTCACCAAGAACATCTATAACAAATGGTTGCCCTTTTCATTTTTCTTTCCTCATAGGTTCAAATACTACTGTAACTTTTAAGTTCACTTCTTTACACCATGCCTAACAACAAGAGTACGCCATGTAGCGATAGTATAATTTAGATTACATTTGAATATGGAAATCAACACATTGACTGTAAGAGAAAATAAAATAATTCATGATCATATAATAATTAATAATTATTATTATTGCACATAACAACATATCTGTTAATCTAATGAACCTAATTTCACTACTGAAATATTACTGTCCTTCAGTTATTTGATAGATCAAAGTGAAATTGCTGATCCAAACACCCAATTATTTATAAATGAAAATCCTGGAAATTGTCAGGGGTGCCTAAACCTTTGCATACGACTGCATTTCTCAAAAAAATATTAGAAAATGTAGTCGCCCAGCAACTCAGTGCATTCCTAAAGACTAATCATATTTACGAGAAGCTCCAGTCTGGTTATAGACCCTATCATAGTACTAAGACTGCACTTGTGAAGGTGATAACCTCCAAGTTTCATCCAAATAAAGCTTTGCTTCCGTTCTTGTGCTTCTGGATCTTAGTGCTGCCTTCGATACCATTGACCACAACATTCTTCTAGACAGATTGTAAACCTATAATGGGCTATGTGGTACATGTTCTGGCATGGCTCAGATCCTATCTTTCGGAAAGATATCAGTTAGTATCTGTGGATGGTCTGTCCTCCAAAAAATTAAAGGTATACATTGGTGTTCCTTAACAGTTTGGGACCGCTACTGTTCTTGCTATACATGTTGCCTCTTGGTGATGTCATCTGGAATCACAATGTCAACTTTCACTGCTATGCTGATGACACTCAGCTGTACATTTCAGTGAAAAGGGAGAAGCCCCAAAATTGCACACCCTGGAAGCCTGTGTTTTGGATATAAAGAATTGGATAACAAAAAATAATTTACAGAAAAAAACAGAAATGCTAATTTTAGGTCCCAAGAAATAAAGAGACCTGCTGTTAAATCTGGCAATGAATATAGATGGTTGTACAGATATATTAGATAGCTTAACACAGCCGCCAGAATTGAACTGACTAGAACCACAAAATTGGAACATATTACCCCAATTCGAGACCCTACACTGGCTGCCCATTAAGGCTCGGGCTGATTTCAAAGTTTTACCGTTAAACTAAAAAGCATTACATGGACTTTCCCCTACATATCAGTCTGATTTGGTGCTCTAATACATATCTAGATGTACATTACATTCACAAGATGCTGGCCTCCTTACTGTTCCTAGAATTTGTAAGCAAACAGCTGGTGGAAGGGCTTTCTCATATAGAGCTCCAATTTTGTGGAATGATCTGCCAAACCCATGTGAGAGACGCAGACTCAGTCTCAACATTTACATTAATGCTGAAGACTCATCTCTTCAGTTAGTTCTATGATATAGTCTTGTCTGGCCCAGGGGGCTAAAAGAGAATGGCTGCACTGTAGATGAACCGCCCATGCTGGCTTGCCTGGTAGGCACCCCTCTATTCACTGGGAAATTCTCACTCCAACGCTACTCAGGGGAGTCACTGGTCTGCTCATGTTGCCCCATGATAACCCACACTTGTGGGATGGGAGTACACTGTGTGGACTATACCCTCTTTCAGGGGGGTTGCGGTCTGTTGGTGTCCCTTTGGTGGTGTCGTCTTGGCAATGTGGGTGGGTCTGAATCATGCCTGTTTGCTTCTGCCCAAGGTTTTCTTTGTACAGGACTACATGTTCAGACCCCCCGTCTCAGCCCCAGATGTTATGCTGCAATAGTTTCTGTGCCAGGGACTAGGGTCTCTGTCCTTTCTCAGTCCCCACGTAAATAAGTCTAATTAATTTGTGACGAGGGACGAGAGGCAGTTTATATATTAATTTGGGGGACAGGTTGTACTGAGATATTAGACCCAAGGTACGCCCACTCTAATGTTTTTAATGTCTTGTTCATCCTAGGAGGACTCAAAATATTGGAACATGCTCCAGGACCATGTGGCCTGATGACTCCTTCCTGTTCCCACTGCTGTGCTGGAGCCAGATCACTGCTGTTTGTGATCATGTTTCCACCTGGTGACCAGGGCCGTTTCTAGCACCGGGGCTAACACGTTCGCCTTGAAACACTATATTATGTCGGCAACACAAACTCTGATTTTTTCCTTTCAGAATAATAGCGCTCATTTAAATTTATCAATAATCATTGTGAATTTATTACAAAGCGAGTGAATTGTAACCAAATGCAATTGTATTGTGTTTGACGAAACAATAAGAGTATGTGATAAAAAAATAACATTTAACATGTTTTCACAAATAATATTTCATTACAAACAGTAACAAATATGTTGTACATAGAATATTGATTGAATATATTGTCAGGGTATCACGTGAAAACACGCTTAAATATGAAAAACATTCACTGGAGTCTGTTTTATCCAACAATAGACATATTTATAAACAATGCGACATTAATACAATGGGCTGTGTACCGTCAGATCTCCCCCGGTACAGCCAGAAGAGGACTGGCCACCTCCTTGAGTCTGGCCTCTCTCTAGGTTTCTTCCTAGGTCCCACCTACTAGGGAGTTTTTCCTAGCCACTGTGCATCTCTTTTGTTGCTTGCTCTTGGGGGTTTTGGGCTGTGGGTGTCTATAAAAGCATGTTGTGACAACTGCTGTAGTAAAAATGAATTGATTTGAATTTGATTTATTTTTCTTGTTAGAATTTTCATTATCTTTTTCAATGTGTCAGTGTTGTACCGGACAGACCCCAGAATTTAAATGTTTGTTCCATTTGATTGTTGTTTTTGTATTTAATATATTTACATTTTTATATTTATTTTTGTTGTATTATTGTTATAGTAATTTGCACATTTTACAGTTTCTTTCTCTATTAATGACATTGTCTATGCCTGGCTAAGTGTTGTGTTTCTTTTTTCATGTGCCTTTTTTAAATACATTTTTGTTACTAAACTCTGGAATAGTGAGTCTGCAGCGTGTGAATCCACAGAACTTCCTACTACGTTAGTGGTTAGAGAGAATGGCCTACAACTGAGTTTCCTTGCAGATTTTGCAATAATGACTCAAGTGACTCAAGTGACTCGGGTCAGTTTAGTGAGTGACTCAGAGTAACCCGAATCCTTAAAATGAATTGAGTTTGGCAGGCCTTATTAGAACTTATACTAACGTTTGGTGAATGCTTTAAATAGATTTGTTAGAATGGCCTGCCCAGTGAGCACAATAATTTGAAAGACGTCTTTTCAGCTTCTGTTCAATGCTTTATCAATGACAAAGACATATTTTCGATGTCTTTTAAACGTTGTGTGCTTAATAGGGTGTGACATAAAGCGTTGATAACAGAAATGCTTGGTATGAAAATCACTAGGATGTCCGTGGGGTTAAATAATGAATGCGAAATAACAATTAGCAGGAAGCTCCATTAGCATGACTCACTACATGCATCACTGATGTGATTTAAAGGTAAGAGTGACTAGAAAGGTGTGTATGCATGCCATGAGGCATGTCTAAGAACATACCCATTTATTAGTTCAGCTAAAAAGTGCCTCAAACCAGCACAGCCCAGCTTTGACCAGCAACAGCATTGTACCTCTATATCCAGATCAGATGATATTAGAATTTATGCAAGCTGTGGATTTTATGCTAAGCTAAGAAGGAACAGACAACAGAATGTAATGCCTTGTGACCCAACTATTCTTGAAGCAGCAGATAGCGTAGCGGTCAGAAGATTAAGTACTGAGTATAATACAAGTAAAATAGTTTTGTCTTTGCACTGTGATGCTTTTCTTGTCCACATCACTGTTACAAATGTGAATCAGTTCTCAATTAACTTAATTAAATGTGAAATTAAATAAACATTTGTAATTGACCAGTTACTGAATGTTTGCTAGATCAAATCTCTGAGTCAGCTAGATGAAAAGTATGTCCTTGGACAAGACAGTTAACCCTAAGTGATACTGCAAGTCGCTCTAGATAAGAGTTTTGCAAAATGTAGTAAATACATTGTAATCTGTCAGGCAGTAACACTGGTGTAGTAGACACAGAGGTGTGGGTGAATGCATTACAGCATCACAGCTCACTATCTCTCTATCATGACCATCAATGTTCTCCTGGTATGAAGTGTTTTCTCTTTTTACCCAGACTTGCTTAAAACAGGAAACAGGTGTTATCAGCTGGCATGACACAGCAATGGCCCACAACAGACCAAGCTATGCTAAGTTGACCTTAGTACATTATCCTGTGAAGGAAATTGCAATTAGATTGAAGGAATTCTTCAATTCGTTCATGACTGTGTGAAAAGCGTCTAAACAATTCTCATATTGAAAAGCATGTTAAAATGATTTAGTGACACCAATTTCTTAACAATATATTTTTTATTTATACTGAATCTGCTGGTTGTATTCCTGTAGTACGTGGTGAGATGTGGAAGAACCACAATGTGGTTTTTGCTTATGTCACATTTCCATGACCGCTGACCAGATTAGTGCTTTGTGATGGTTTGTGGGTGTTCAGCTCCTTCCCCCCACCCCCCACCCCAAACACACACACACACACTTCGACCCCATGCCACACCAAAGTTCACCAAAGGTCAATCCCCTCCTTTAGGCAGGTTTCCAGGGGTCGAAGGACCCCAGTGCTCTGAGATGAGATTATATGTGGAAGAGGAGGGTAAAAAGGGTTCTATTTTGGGGTTTCCCTTCATTTAAAGTTAACCCATTTCCCAGCAAAAATATGCTCTTTGAGAGTAACCAGAGGCAACATTTGTAATTGTTGCCCTGCACACTGTTGGATGTCTTTGTAAGTGGAAAGTCATTTTGCTTTGTTACTTTGGTTATGTAGTTTATACTTTTGTTGCCAGTCTTTGCTGTGAATGTAAATGTGTTTTCCCAGTCAAATTATGTGTTAATAAAAGAAAATAATGATAGGCAGGTATTACATCAGTAAGAACATGAGGAAAATATTCTCTGTACATAATTGGAAGATGTGATGATAGAGTGTGAAAGGACCATTTACAGTGTACAATAATGAACACAACCCAGCTATGCTCCCAACTACAGGCCTTGGCAGAGCACAGCTGGCATCCTCATGTTAGGATAAGTAACTGGATTGAGAGTTTGCCATTGGCTCTGCTATCGATTAAGGCTGGCACGTCTAACAGAATAAACAGTATAGAGGAAAATGTCTGGATGGATGTGTGGAAAAACACGTCAACAGACCTCATAATGAAACAATTTATTGTAAGTCGTTAACATTACAGAAGGTGTACTTGAGCCATTGTTCTAGAACGGAACCGACCAGGTACTTTTGCCTCTTGAGTGGAAAATGATTCCATGTGAGAGTCATTTCCACTCATTTCAACATTTACTATCCTTGAAAATGTCAAACAGAAATCTATTTCATAAGGGATTTTTTCATGACGGAGCTTGAAGGCTTACATTCTGCAATGTCTCCGTCGCCATATTCAAACTAGCTTAGTAAGCTCTTTGTGATGAAGAATTTTTGTTTCAACTGTTCCAGCTCTCTCTACCACGGGAAAGAAGAGCACCTTAGGAGGTCCAACCACTGCATAATCCTCTCCCCCGGAGACATTGTTATGCTAAGTTGGTGTGAAGAAATAGATGAGTGTATCCCTCCTTTAAGAGGAACAAGATGAAGGGATGCGAGGGAATGTGAGAAAAGAGGCAGTGTCTATCGATCCAAACCTCCAGGGTCTGCCTGGGGTAATTTCTATGTCCTTTTCTTCCCATCCATATTCAGCTGTAGAAAGTGGATAGGTAATCTATTAAAAAGCCATTTGTTTCTGTCCACACTAAAGAGCCATTTAGAATTCATATGGTCAGTGCTTAAATTTAATTGGGAGTCAGTATGCTCATTTGATGCGCCTACTGGAACTGATCGCTAGTGAATGAAGAAGAACAGTGTAGAAAGTTTAGAGGTCATTTTTGAATTTCATACCCCATTTCCCCAAGCTTTCATTGGGGATATGTTCTGATGTCCAGATTCATTGATTCACATGAGTTATGTCCTAACAAACACACTAGAATATGTGCATAGGATACAAAAAGGCTTAGAACTGGCAAACAAAATGTGATTTGTCTTTTTAATAGATCTGCCAGTGAAAGAAATAGCCGTGAACCAACAGTGATAATAATAACCTTGAGATAATGAGAGACTGGGAATGTTCACCATTAAATTAATATCCTCCTTCGGCACTCCTCTGGTGTTCATATGCAAACTAATGTCCAGCTTCGACAATCTTCTGATGTTCACCATTAAACTAGTTTCCTTGATCAATCCTCTTTGATCTCTATATATCTCTCTGTCAGACTAAAACCTAGAAGCTGTTTAGCCTTCGGATAAATCAATTCTTCTCAACCCTAATTTCAACTGTTGGATGTAATTGGAAGGGATTTTTGCTTATATCTCCTGTCTGTAGTGTGCGAAAGTGTGTCATTGTGATGGATGTCCTTTCCATTTGGTTTATTACCAACCAACCATCCACCCACCTCCTACTCTGACCCCTGTTGTAGGGGGTAGTGGGCTGACCACTGAGAACCATGTGAGAACCCCGGTTATTAGACGGGCAATTACTCTCTTTATCGCTTGTGGCGACAGCATGCTTCCTGTCTCTTAGGCTCACATGATGACCAGTGGTGTCATTGGCAGGCTAAACCCCTTTATTTTCAGAGCCCAGAGCTAATGGTGCTGATAGCGTTATTCATCTCCCCTCTCAGGCCCTGGTGAGTACCAGCAAAGCAGAGTGAAGAGAAACAGTGCCTTGCTTCCCCCCAAAATCTTTCATTCTTGGAGGCGTGTACGTATACCTGTCATTGTTGGGGCGTAACTGTTTACAAGTTATCATCCCATGCATGATCCGACTAAAGGCTTCCATGTTGGGTGAGCAGCGCAAAAAGAATTGGCTTGGGTGACATGGTTGGATAAACCATGTGCTCGCCCCTCGTCATCTCACAGATCTGTACAAGGAGTTTCGGAGCTATAACAGCTCCAGATATAATAAATATTTATTTAAATTGTGTTAAGTTACATCTCTGTCATCTAGTCGCCATGATAAGTAAATTACATAATTGGTTCATTGTTTCCAATAGCAGTTTCTTGTGGTAAATTATCAAAATGTACTATGGTATATGAATTTGACAAACAATAAATACAAATTAGTATATAATATTGTACATTATATTGTCAACTGCTATGTACCCACTATATCTTTTTACGTTTGGTACACTACCACTTGTCATCAGTCAACCTATAAAGCCCTTATTGACATAAATTATTTGACCTTTCTACATATATATGTTGGAGTGCTACTCTATGTCCTATTGCACACATTTTTTGAGAGCTACAGAATATAGTTTTTGATTTAGTCTTAAACCAGATTATGTAAACAAACTTCCTACTATCCATTCAACTGTGTATTAACTAGAATAAGTATCTAAAAGTAATGGGATGTAAGAAGAATACGTTACTGAGTTTGGGTAATACAAAAGTTAAGTTACTGATTACAATTGTGGATAACTAGGAACTGTAATGGATTACATTTTAAAATTACCATACCCAAACCTGATGCCTGTATAGAGGTTTGCCGATCTTGTTGTTATAGTAGTTGTAGAGTTTCATTAAGTCCCCAATCTGAGGTAATCATTTTCTTTCTCATAAATATTTTTTAAATATCCCCTTCCCATTTTGGTAATGTTTAATTTGCAATTGTGGTATTGTCAATCTTCAGAAGGTTTTGGTATTGTCAATCTTCAGCAGGTTTTGGTATTGTCAATCTTCAGCAGGTTTTGGTATTGTCAATCTTCAGCAGGTTTTGGTATTGTCAATCTTCAGAAGGTTTTGGTATTGTCAATATTCAGAAGGTTTTGGTATTGTCAATCTTCAGCAGGTTTTGGTATTGTCAATCTTCAGAAGGTTTTGGTATTGTCAATCTTCAGCAGGTTTTGGTATTGTCAATCTTCAGAAGGTTTTGGTATTGTCAATCTTCAGCAGGTTTTGGTATTGTCAATCTTCAGCAGGTTTAGGAAAGCTGAAAATTGACACATGTTGTCTGATCCATATCTCTCAAAGACATTCTGCGTCTTATCTAACAACTGCAACTAAGTATGCAGACACCCAACCTACCTAGGCAGCCTTGACGGACATCTACTTATTCACTTAATATGACAATTCGAAAGCAGCTACAGTCTCAATACTGCAAAGCCGGTTTAATTGAGTTGGGTTGCTCAGTTAAGTTAGGACTGGGTTTAGTTAACCCTGCAACCCTGACAACGTAGGAAATTATTAATGACGGAAGGAAGTGTGAGACAGAGATTAAATATTCTGGTTGGTCTCTATCCTGAATGTCAACCAATTGCTTACATAATGCTCTATTCCGTCAATTGTAGTGCACTACATAGGGAACGAGAAGCCATTTAGAACCAACCTTAGGCTAGAAGTACTGGCTGGTCTGTGTCGGCTGGTGGGAGGGTGAACAGGTGGCCCGTTATAAAACCGATTCTCACCTCTCCTCTCTGCTGTAAAGGCATTTATGGGCTTGGCAGCTGAAACATCATGACACAGTGGAGGAATCAACATTTAAATCTTTAGATAATCAGGAGGAAGCACATTGATACAAAGTCATTTTTATGGAGCAAACCCATTGACACAATATTCTTTAAGAGCACAAATGGATGAAAAGCATGTGGGGTTCATTTACTCAGCTAACTTGGAATTAACCTCGGTGTGAAGGACAAACTGTACAAGTGTGTGTCAACGTTTCATAGTATTTAGCATTGAAACATGCAGTAATCATGGTGAGTGTTTTTCAGGACATATGTGAGGACAGGCACTGCAGACTTATTTTGCTGATGCCGAGATGAGAATAGATGTTACATTTTGTTTGAAATGGGAATGACATACGCACACAGAGTGTGCTAAAGACATCAAATTCCACAAAATGTTTAAAAGAAAAAGATTGAAAGAGCCACATTCGCTTGTCGTGTTAATAAACCAGGTTGATACAAGGCTGGATGGATCCATGCTTTCATGTTGTTTATGCCAAATTATCTTCTGAAATCGAGACTTATCAGACTAGGTAAAATTTTTTCAATCTTCAATTGTCCACGTATGGTGGGCACGTGCAAATTGTAGCCTCAGTTTCCTGTTCTTAGCTGACAGAAGTGGCACCTGGTGTGGTCTTTTGCTGCTGTAGCCCATCTGCTTCAAGGTTTGACATGTGTGTTCAGAGATGCTCTTCTGCAAACCTTGGTTGTAACAAGTGGTTATTTGAGTTTACTGTTGTCTTTCTATCAGCTCAAACCAATATGGATGTTCTCCTCTGACTTCTGCCATCAACAAGGCATTTTAGCCCAGATAACTGCTGCTCAATGGATATTTTCACCTTATAATAGAACTGACAGCATTTAAACAACATGAACATGCATTAGAATATGTTGAAATAGACCTCCAGAAATAACACAATGACCCCCTTCGAGCACCCCCCCCCCCCCACCTGGTCCTCTGCAAACCAGCTTAGTCTGAATCCTGTCAGTCAGATGTGAGGGTCAGGTAGCAGGGTCAGTTAAATCCTGTCACTCAGATGTGAGGCCCAGGTAGCAGGGTTGATTGAATCCTGTCACTCAGATGTGAGGCCCAGGTAGCAGGGTTGATTGAATCCTGTCACTCAGATGTGAGGGCCAGGTAGCAGGGTTGGTTGAATCCTGTCAGTCAGATGTGAGGGTCAGGTAGCAGGGTCAGTTAAATCCTGTCACTCAGATGTGAGGCCCAGGTAGCAGGGTTGATTGAATACTGTCACTCAGATGTGAGGGTCAGGTAGCAGGGTTGGTTGAATCCTGTCAGTCAGATGTGAGGGCCAGGTAGCAGGGTTGGTTGACATAGGTTAATCCTCAGCAGTGAGGCTCAGTGGGGGTTCAGCTCCAGGCATTTCTATCAGAGAGCATATTGGCACATTACTCAAAGCACATGGCAGTGGAACATAACACATAGGCCTACTCAGAAATGATCAGAAATATTAAAATTACATTAAATTGCAGTTGTTCAGGTGTTTTGTATCGTAGGCATACACCCTCTTCACATTTTATACCATCTAGATGTCACTGACAACACTGTGAGGAAACATACAGTTAACAAAGCTTTTCTAAATCTAAATATCTAACAAACAGTGATGATGACTATCACAACCATTTAGTGGTGTTGTATGAATAAAACCTGAGAATGTTTGTAGAGCACCGTCTGTAACAGGTTTAGAGCACCGTCTGTAACAGGTTTAGAGCACCGTCTGTAACAGGTTTAGAGCAC
>JACXGM010032109.1:0-12748 GCA_016801145.1 Umbra pygmaea
ACACATTCAGCACCTTCCCTTGGGACAGCGCCTTGTAACGTCGCACTTAAGAGGTAGCTTAAGTGCGACGTGATAAGAAGCTTCTAAGGGAGACTTCGGGGAACACACTTACGAACGTAAACAACTTCTGTAAGATATATCTTTTAGAGTCTTCTTAGCGGGCTAAGAGTGAACGTTATCGGGGAACCGGGCCCAGATCAGCACTTTGTGTGTGTTTTCTTCTACATTGCATGCGTCATGCAGACACACAATGATGATGCATTTATTGTGTTGAGCTATCTCAATTGCTTTTTGTAAATTTTGACAAACCTGATTTGCAATGGGGGCTGAATAATTTTGATTGCAACTGTATATGGTGACTTGGTTTTTAGCAAATGTTAAATGGCAAAATGGCAGCCAGCAGAAACACAAACTGCTAAGGTGAGTTTTACAAAACCTTTTTTTTGTAAACTCTGTGTACACAAACACTGTTCTCAATGCTCGAGATCATGTGTACAGCCCCTGGTGATACATTGAGCAAAGTTTCATGTTGTGTTGAGCCTTCTTAGTGTTTAAAAAATAGCCATTTTGATGCTATCATATTAGTGCCCCTATCACTCCTGTTTAAAAGGCGATTTGACTGAAACCAAAAATAGGGAAAATCTTAAAGGTAGTGTTTCTGACCTAATTATGCTTTTAAACGAAAGATTGACTGGGATACAATAAATAAAAAGACCGTAGGTTGCATTTTGGCGAGAGTTATGCTTTAAAGCCCTGGATGGTCCTGGATGCATAGACATACGATTTAGAACCCCGGGTTGTAGAGATCCTGCAATTGTTTTTTTAAATGAAGAACAAAGTTATTTGAAGTAGGACAAATTAATTAAAAAATACTATTGCTGGTAACCAGCTGAATGCAAGTGTAACAATCTACTTTGCATGTAAGTGTCATTCATTCCCACTTCCTGGAGCAGCGCAATGCTTTTCATAGTAGGCTACTGTTTGTGACAGAGTAGTAGACAGGGCAACTGTCAGGATGAAGGCTACAGCATTTTCCATAATTGTATTCAGAGTGTAAAACTATAATGTTAACACCTATTTCGTGGGGGGAAAACAATTTATTCTATGAAAACAAAATTGATAATGAATGACACTATCCCACATCCCTATCACTGGTTCAAATGCATATCTAGGCAATATTCAAACTCCCACAGGCGTTTCATGGCACTTTAACATGAGCTTTAACCCTTCTAGCCACGATCTGCAGAATGGTCACCATAAATTATTGAAAAATGTTTCAACTTGCTTTTACATTCCTAAATACAAACGTAAACCTTTCAACCAGAGTACACCGAAGAAAATAAACAATCAATGGAGCTCGATCTTCAAGCTCAGCCAGCTGTACAGTATTAGCCACCTCTTCTGCCAATGATCCTGTTTAAACGTGTTGAAATATTGATTTTGATGAGCTGCTACTTAGCGACTATATAAATAGCATCTTATCACTTTATAACGATTTTGTTATTCTACTTTGAACATTAATTTTGAAGGTTAATAGCTTGTTTTCGGGGTAGACTATATCATTTTGCTAAAACAGGGAAGAGTTCTCATCCTTCTCATTGCATATTGTGTGATATATGAAACATAAAATAACAATGTATTGATGACAGAATATTGTTCAATCAATTTGCTACTTGAGCTAGCTTGGTGCGATAGCTATCTTCCATCATGTAAATACGATCTTTGGGTGAAATTATTTGTGAGTGATTGTTTTTGGGTGTACTATAGGCTACTGCATCTGCCTTGTTAGAACAGGAGAGAAAAATAAGTGTTATCATTTGTCTCATTGCATATGTAGTGTGATAAACGTGAGGTACTATACAAAGTATCTTTGTTAGATTATTGTTCAATTTGTAGCTAGCTTCTGGAGCTAGCTAGGTCCTATAGCTGTCTTCCATCATGTGTGTAATTATGATTTTCTGGTGAAATTAGTTGCTGCTAAATCTGCGTTGTTAGAAAAGGGTAAAAATAAGTGTTTAATTGCAAATTGGGGAGTCAGATGGCTCAGATGTTTGTGAGTGAGACTTGTAGTTGAAAGGTTGCCGGTTTGATTCACAACTGTGCCATATGCTATTCTGTCCTTGAGCAAGAAACTTTGCCCTCAGTTGCTCCAGGGTGATGTCATTGTAGTCACTGTAATGCACTGTCGAAAATAGTTATACTGTATATATATTTTTATTCAATTGTGTAGTGAATTTGGCCACAATACTGCCACATGTGTCATGAGCAATGTTTGTGTTTAAAAAACAATGCTGGTTTTAAATTTCTTTAGCTAATTTGAAAACTCCTTTCAGAAACAATGGAAGCTACTCACTATGGTGCAGTCTCTACGTTCGTTTTGAATTCTGGAATTTGTGGCATTTCCGGAAAAAAACAAAACAGGGAAATTCAAATTCACATGTTCTTGAATGTGTCAGCACAATATCATTTCATTTAGCAAATATGGTCATTGCTAACATTAGTCATTAGTACCTGTATAATAAGTACTGACTGATGGAAACATTTCCCTTTAAGTTTTAAGGAATCATAAGGTTTTGGGTTATGGTTAGGTGTTTGAATTGTTCAGCCCAAGGAAAGACTAAATGTATGTATGTGAATAATCTGAATATTATGCCCCTACAAAGTTTTTCTGCAGGTCCCCCTAGGGAAAATGTGACTTTTGGTTTAGGTTTATGAAACTTATATTTGGGGCTTAGTTTTGGAATTTGGGTTACTTTTAAGTTGAGTTCAGACAAGACACCCCACGTGACTTTACCAATAATTTAATCTTGAAACAACATGAACAAAGATGTACAATTATTCTTGCTGGGTCGTACAACTCAAGTCTTGGCATATGGTTCTGGACCTTAGGGGAACTTAACACCATATTAGCAAGGTATAAATATATATATATATATATATATATATATATATATATATATATATATATATATATATATATATATATATATATATATATATATATATATATATATATATATATATATATATACACTCACTGGCCATTTCATTAGATGTACCGGTTCAACTGCTCATTAAAGCTGCATTGTGTAAGATCTGCTCCCATCTACTGGTGAAAATGTATATGACAAGCAACCGCATTATTATACCAGCAACGTGAACCTGGATATTCGTGAACCTGGATAGCTCTCGTTTTGATTCATTGCAATAGTCATTGTTAATTCACTACACAGCCCGTGAATTATAACCAAATGCAATTGTATTGTGTGTAAAGAAACAATAAGAGCATGTGATAGCAAAAATAATAATTTAACATGTTTTATTAATAAAAGTAACAAATATGTTTTACACACAATTTGATTAAATATATTGTCAGTGTCTCATGTGAAAACACGATTACATTTGAAAAACATTCACTAGAGTCTGTTTTATTCAAACAGAATACTAATTTTAGCAAAACATGAACATGGACAATACCTATGCAATGAATAAACAATGATTATTGCAATGAACCACGAGCGCTATTATTTTGAAACGAAAAATCCCTGTTTGTGTTGCCAGCCGAACGTTCTTGACTACTTTATAGCTTGAGCCAGCGCTACTATTACATGTCCTCGAGAACAGGGATGATCTTACATCTTCAACAGACTTTGAAATTTCTCGGCAGTCGTGAGTCCAGGTATGTCCCTCTTTGGCTAATGTATTTTAAAGATGGAGGCGTAACATGGCTTCTGCAATTCAAGCGGCACGATTGTATGTATTGTGAATGGAAGATTCTACACTTACGAAAATACTTTGATTATTAGGTGGAAGTAATTACACACGAATGAGCAAATATTTGTGAAAGAACAAAGTTTTTTTTGCTAAGAATCAACTCAAAGAAATACACAGTGTAGCTTTAAAGCAAATATCGAATAAACCATTCACGTGGCAGTCAATTAATTTAGGCATGTACTGTAGACAATGTTAATATGATCTGCTGAAGTTCAAACCAAGCATCAGAATGGGCAAGAGAGGTGATTTAAGTGACTTTGAATGGTTAGAGTATTTCAGAACGTCCTGATCTACTGGGATTTCTCCACACAACCATTTCTAGGGTGTAAATAGAATGGTCCGAAAAAGAGAAAATATACAGTGAGCTGCAGCTCTCTAGGCAAAAATGCCTTGTTGATGGAAGAGGAGAATGGCCAGATTGTTCAAGCTGATACATAGGCAACAGTAACTTAAATAACCACTTGTTATATCCAAATTACAGTATGCAGAAGAGCATCTCTGAACTCACAACATGTCAAGCCTTGAAGCAGATGAACTACAGCAGCAGAAGATCACAACAGGTGCGACTCCTGTCAGCTAACAGCTAATGAGAGCTGGAGACTGATGCAAAATTTTGAGCAGGCACACCAAAATTAGACAATAGAAAATTGGAAAAACGTTGCCTAGTGTCTGCTGTGAAAGTGAGATGGTAGGGTCAGAATCATAAGCCTAAACAACATGAAAGCATGGATCCTTTCTGCCTTTTATTGATGGTTCAGGCTGGTGGTGGTGGTGTAATGGTGTCGGGGATATTTTCTTGGCACACTTTTGACGCATATCTCTATGCTTTTTTACTTTGGGTTGTCATTTGTATTGATAGCATGTGTCCCTCCTTGTATACTCACAAACCCAGGCTGAGGCAGACTGGCAATTCACAGTAGTTATTCATATCTTCATGCACAATTCCAGATATGTTCTTATACGCACCAAATTTGCTCAAAGCAGTATTTTCTAGACTTCTTTTGTTGCATTACATTGTGTTACAGTTTTGTTACAATTTTGTTACATTTGCTATGATTTGTTACGTTTGTTACGGTCAAAAGCGTCTTACTTCCAAACTACACAACATCCTTCTAGCACATTCCGTATGACAACCCAAAAACAATTGCAAGTGTGCATCAATTCTGCACCATAGAAATAGAAATAATAGAAAACTACATATACTTTAGTGTACATATACAACAAATTCCAAATGCTACAATTATAACATGCAAACGACCAATGCTGACATGATATCACACATAAAACATTATTGACCCAAACAAATACTTATATGAATTTGTCTCCTGCAATGTAATTTATGACTAACAGTAAGTATGGTAATTCAGCTAGATAAGCAGTCCCAAACCCCGCCCCCAGGAGAACACAGAACCAATCAGGTGGAGGCAGGTGTGGAAGGGAGAGCGCATAGAGGCCGTAACCCCATGCTCCAGACTGTGTGAGTGCACTGGCTTTAATAGGCAGCTTAATTACTAACAAGGAATACAGATTGATGACAGGTGTGTGCTGCCATCAACTAAGGCTTCCTGAACCTATGTACTTCAGCCAGGTTCCCTGTCTGAACTTGCTGTGCTATGAGTTACCACTTAGCTTTAGGCATTAGGTTTGTGTATGTGTTAAGTTTTGGCTAGGGAACAACAAACTATATTTTTTTGCTTGGGTTTGGTTTCAGGATCCTAAAAGAAAAGATAGAAAATATTATGTTGGTATTAATCTGTCTGAATTTGATGGTCCTATACGTATACTCTAAGGACATTATGTCAAAACTCTTCATAGGATCTCATGATATACGTATATGCATTTGTTGTGATAGCTGTTAGGCATCAGAAAATTCAAAATCTCCCTCTCTGTCATGGATACCTTATGGGTCGGGACATGTGTGTCTTGTGTTTTCCCCTCTGTGTTCAGTTTCAAATGATTTCTACCTGTGTGAATTGTTTTGGTTTGAGTTCCCACACTTTGTCACATGATCCACATCACATGTTTTTCTTTTAGCCAATGACAGTTCTTGATTGCCTCGGCAGCTGCATTCGCTATCCAATTATCTGTGTATTTTAACCTTTTGTTTGTGTGTGCAGTTTGTCAGGTACTGTTCTTCTGTATGTTTGTGCGCCATGTTTAAGTATTTTGCCCCTCAAGGCTATTTTCTTTTGCATGAGTGTTATTTGGATTAAAACTAAGTTTGTTTTATCCTAATTCCTTTCATGTTTGTCTCCTCACTACACTGCACCATGGATCAACGTTACACTCTCAAAGTGAATAGTAACTAAACTATTCCTCCTCTCTGACTAGCTGTGTGAATTCTAGACAAATGTTTAATTATAACAGCCCAAATACATGCAATTATTGTATGCTGTAGGGAGAGCTAGTGTGGCACCCAGTCACTCAGATCTGCCTCCCAAATGGCATTTCTTTCATGCAGTGCTTCAACTGAGCTCTGGATCTAATGAGTGCATTTTTAGGTAACAGTATGTCATTTGGGATGCAGCCAGGGACATCAGTAGAGTGAATAACTGCTTAAATGCCATGAAGTTTATTCAATCTACCAATTATAGGCTTTTTGACTAGGAGGCTAAATATACAACACAATCCCCATTCATAACATCTATTTACCTGGTCAATCTGCACAATGCCATGTATTAGGCATTAAGTATATATGGGTGACAATATCTCAGCTAAAACCATACTGTAAAATACATAGTATGGAAAATAATACGGAATAAATGTAATCTCAACTTTTGGGTAATTTGTGTGTGTGTTTTTATATATATACTCAGATTTATTTGGGCAACATGCAGACGTACATATCGATAATCCCATACTCAGATATCTATGAGAGGGCCAACTAGCTTCCATGTTTCCTAAAAGATCGAAATATTTACGTTATTCAAAACGAGGATTTTGCCTTCTATCAGTATTACGACTACAGACAACAACAAGACTTAATGTGTTTGAAATGATCTCAAGTTTGCTTTTTTATGGATTGTTGCTTCTAGTTGTGCAAGTTATAAATAGATTTGTTTGATATTTAAGAGTGTAACCTTTTATTATTTTATTCACAGAACAGTATGAGGCCTACGCTAATGAGGCAAGCATGTAGGGGACGACAGGGAGGTAGAGCACAGAAAGCTCGAACCCTCATTGCTAGAGGGCATGTCTGTGGGAGCTATGTCACATTTATATAGGTATATATATAGGGTCATATATTTAAAAATGTATGTTACGTTTTGGATACATATATGGTCATATATGAAAATTCTGAATTGTACCAAACTGACAATTTTGTTCATTTGGATGACAATATGCCATACTCTATGGCTGGAATGATGTACCATTTCCAATGCTACATTAATTTGGAAGACATAACTTGATTGACGATATTTCTACGAGGCCTGAACTACTGTATGAGAGGCTTAACTTTCTATGAATATTTTGTGTAGCAATGGTGTTCTATTTTAGGTCCGGGACCCTCTGTTCATCCATGTAAACTCTAACAACATGTTTTACTTTAAATTATTATTTGCATATTACAAATGAAAATGTAACAAGAAACAAAATAATTCTTTATTTAAAGATTTATGTTGAAATAACCTGAAAAGGAGCTTTAAGGGAATTTGGACAGGACAAATTGGAAGTGGATAAACACGAGGGAGGAGGGGAACGGGTTATTTGTGCCAGTTTTCAAAGTTTTAATATCATATATTGATACTTATTGTGTGTGATTCACTGTTTTGTGTGGTATCTTTTGTTTAAAAAAAATTTTTGGGGACTAGCTTAATGATATATATATTTTTCAACTGCGAACTGGCACGACTTTGCTGATGTTACAGCTCAGATTGGGTGCTGAAAGACAAACAGCCGGTCATAGAGGGAGAGAAGACGTGTGTTTCACACATGAACACTAACCGTCTGTGTGGTTGTGCCTGTTTTGTTTGGCCTTGGCTCTCCTTCCTGGAAGACCATAAGCCTGCTGGCCGGATCACTGGATGATGACGCTCTGTAAGGATGAGGGTAAAGGAGTGTGTGTGTGTGTGCGTGTGCATGTGGGCGATCTGTCTGTTGTCTCTGTGGTTTAGTTTTCTTAGGGAGGAGGGCCATTGAGGTCAGATGAGAGCTGGTGAGCGTGGATGACAGATTTAATGGACCAAATTACACATTTCCTCTGATTAACGAAACTGATCAGTATTGATCCTAAAGGGCAGACAAGAGAACATGAGGTTAATTATATCTGAATATTTCAACAGTAGTTGTAGCGATGTTCCTGCAGCTACACACCGAGCAGTTCACCACATTTAAAATCATCTGCCATTTCTACCTAATTGTCAATAACTATTGTTATTCAAATGAAAACATGATTGTAATTACTGCTAATTAGTTATGGAAACATAGATAGAACATTCCCTGTGTTTTCTAAATGGTGCTTTATTATCAAATATAAACATGTGCGTCTGTTTGACTATGTTTCATCATCTGACTGGCTTCCAGGCATAAAAATGAGTTTGCATGTTGCGTGCCTGCCTTTGATTGTGCGTTTCCATCTGTGTGTTTGCAATTCTGTGTGTCACACTACGGACTAGATGCTATGTGTTTTTCTTATCTCTACCTCTACATTTCCCTCGTACTGCCTACTTTTTCTCTTTCCACAGTATCATCAGCATGTCACACTGGCCCTGGGTCTCTGTGGCCTGGATGTCAACATGGGACTTTAGGGTAAACAAGTGTTTTTAGTCACGAGATGGCTCCAGAGGGGATTCATCCCGTTGGGGTTTAGATTAGGCTAGGTCAGCCATTATGTCAGCCTGTCTGTTCGGCATGGAGAAGTTTGGAAAGGCCAACTTTAAATCCTCAAGCATCAAAGACTGCTACTATGTCTGGTGTTTTTGTGCATGCATTTCAAATAATTTTCCTTATGATTTCCTTTGTTGTTGCTGTTTTGTACTACTATGCTACATACAGTGTTGTAGGGACCTTTAAAAACATATCTTGTCATATCTTGAAAACAACTGGTTTTGTTTTCAGATTGCTTTTGGGCTTACACATATGACATTGGATGGACATATTTTTGTTACATGTGACTGTCCAGCTTGCATGGGTATAGCCTGAGGTGACTGAATATGAAAAAGTTTTTAGTGTCTATTAAAGGTCCAGTAAACCTGTTGCTCCAATTATTTTCTACTTTTAATTGATGGGATTTTCTGGAAGGCATTGAAACATGCATCTATATATGTAGATTGTTTCTGTTCTCCAATTAAAATGTTTCGCTCATTGAGTTCAAATACAAAAGATCTCCTTGTGCGTCATGCGCAAATTTACATGACATCTATATTAATGGCATTGTCATGTTTGTCAAACAGCCTATAGCAATATATCTTCATTCTGCTTCCCAAATAACAGGAGTTGGAAATTGAATATAATGTATGTACTTTATAGATAGAATTGAATATAATGTATGTACTGTATAGATAGAATTGAATATAATGTATGTACTGTATAGATAGAATTGAATATAATGCATGTACTGTGTAGATAGAATTGAATATAATGTATGTACTGTATAATTAGAATTGAATAGAATGTATATACTGTATATAGGATTGAATATAGGATTGAATATAATGTATGCACTGTATAAATAGAATTGAATATAATGTATGTACTGTATAGATAGGATTGAATATAATGTATGTACTGTATAGATAGAATTGAATATAATGTATATACTTCATAGATAGAATTGAATATAATGTATGTACTGTGTAGATAGAATTTTATATACAGTGCCTTGCGAAAGTATTCGGCCCCCTTGAACATTTCGACCTTTTGCCGCATTTCAGGCTTCAAACATAAAGATATAAAACTGTAATTTTTTGTGAAGAAGCATTAACAAGTGGGACACAATCATGAAGTGGAACAAAATTTATTGGATATTTCAAACTTTTTTAACAAATAAAAAACTGACAAATTGGGCGTGCACTCATTTAGTCATCTATTTCAGCAGTAAGTGTTTACTTCTGAAGGTAACACAAAACACAATTTCAATTTCATCCATTCTTTTTCTCTTCCCCTCTCCTCAGCACCTTGTGTCTGCCCTGGTGGCTCACAATAGCGGGGTCCCCCAAGGCTCAGTTTTAGACCCTCTCCTCATTTCTGAACACCAAATACCTTTGCTCTGTCATATCAACACCTGGCTTCTATAATATCTACGCATATTACTCACAACTACCCCCTTCTGTTGTGTCTAGTCACAAGAGTTGTGCTTTCATACTTCTAATCTTTCCCAATGGCAAAAAAAGCAGGGGATTGATGATTACTTTTGTAATGAGTGTTTACACCTTCAAATACAAAGAGCAGTGAGTGGCTTTTTGATCAATCACAGCACACTGTCTTCCAGACACCGAATGGAGCTAGAAAAGAAATCATGTGCACGACATGGGGAAAACCCCTCGTTCGACACACAAACCGCTTCCCAAAAATACAAAGCAATGTTGCTTAGTAGTGCCTAATGGTCTGAATTGGCCATTAGTCAGTACATGTGAGGAAAGATTACGGATTTGCCAACAATTCTTCAACAAATTAACTCTCAGGCGCCTGATATGTACACAAGGATCCGCTGGATAGCAACATGGCAAAGTAAGCTTGTCGAAATTTCTACTCCCTTACACAGGGCAAAGCTGTACCAATTTGCACTGCCCCATACTGAAGCTCCACCCATAGTCATAAGAAATGCTATGACCAGCATCAAACCACACAGTAATGTACGGTAGTTGTCCGGAGAAGCAGTGCTATGTCACTCAGAGCCTCTTGTCTAATAAAATGTGAAGTTGTTGGTACGTAGATGTATGCATTGTTAGCAAATTTCAGTTGCCGTTACTTGCTACAATGATTTACATTCAGGAACTAAAATCTGTAATTGGGACCAGTGATCTCTGAACCTGTGAACCAGTGTGTGGCACTTCATCAGAGCATCCAAGGCATCTTACTGTTGCCAGAGCGAGGGATTTGAGGCAGAGGGCATCAGACGAGTGTGCACAATGACAGACAACAAGAGGAAGGAGCTGGTCTGGACGACAAACAAGGGACTGTTCGGCCTTACCGCTGAGGAGTTGTTTCAGATTACAACTGCCATCCCAAGGACACCGAATTAAGACCCAGCTAAGTTAAACATACATGACCAAGAGGCCTGTATTGATTGTGTCTGCATACATGGAAAGTACAGTTTTGCTGGAGTTACATAATGAGTTCATGTCGCTCATACTTTTCTAACAGAGATGATTATTTGCAACTGTAGGAAGGGTGAATTATATGCAGACGGTGGGGGAGTTTGTGCCGTGTCTGATGGTGTTCACATTAACACACAAGCTGATTTAGCTGCTACTAACCCTAGCAAAAAAAGTATACTTAATTGTACTTGAAATGTATTCTATTTATACTAAATATATTTCTAATATATTATTTTGGTATGTATATTATGAAAGTATATTTAAAATATACTTAAATACAGCGGGTGAAATAAGTATAGAATTTTTCCCAGTAAATATATTTCCAAAGGTGCTGTTGACATGACATTTTTACCAGATGTTGGTAACAACCCATGTAATCCATACATACAAAGAAACCAAAACAAATATGTTCAGAAATTAAGTTATGTGTAATAATGTGAAATGACACCTTACCAACATCTGGTGAATATTTCATTTCAATAGCACCTTTGGAAATATATTTACTGAGAATATTGGTGACGTGTTTAATACTTATTTCACCCGCTGTAAATTGAATTCATACTTATGGTTAAACATATGTGTACTAGAAGTATAATACTGTAGTATAATTTACTTTTTTACCTGGGAATGCTGACACTCATGACCCTGATATGCAGAGGTTACTTTCCAGTTATGAGGAGCTAAACAACAAACTCCTCCAGTTAAATGTCCCACTTACCACACACACTGCAGACAAGCAGCTGCCTAATGTGAGGCACTGTACCCAGCCCAGCAGACTAGACACAGCCCACTCACAGCAATAAACACCCCATTCCATCACTGGAAAACAGTCCACCCAAACCAGTAGGCTACATGCTGATCATTCACCCAACTACAAACCACAGTAGTGCCCAGGACTGCCAAAAGAAATCTCTGGGCCCCTGAAAAGGTCCAGTGAATGGGCCGCACCCGGTGCACTTTTGACATATTCCTGCCCTCCGTGGGCCCCCCCTCTCGGCTGGGCCCCAGGAAGCTTTCCCCCCCTTATGGGTGGCCCTGGTAGTGCCTTACTCTGTTCCCATTTGTCTATACTGAGTGCACATACACATACTTACCTCACATCACCTATGCAAACACTATAGTATATGGTCAAGAGGATTTGTGGTACATTTTGAATTAATATTCTTTGAAATGACAGAAGCCATTTGTTATTTTTTTGTTGGAATGTAGTTTTTTTTTTGTCGGGGAGTGTGTGACACCCACATATGTGAGGTCACATTTGTGTATGTTGTTGCTTTAATGTATAATCAGCATGTACTGAACTAGTTTACTAAACAGTAACATATTGTAAGAAGAGAGGTTTAGCTGGTTGCTAAAGATGTTGAGCTAATGTGAATACTAGTGTTCTAAACAGTAATGTACTGTAAGAAGAGAGGTTTAGCTGGTTGCTAAAGATGTTGAGTAAATGTGAATACTACTGTTCTAAACAGTAACGTACTGTAAGAAAACAGGTTTAGCTGGTTGCTAAAGATGTTGAGTAAATGTGAATACTAGTGTTCTAAACAGTAATGTACTGTAAAAAAAGAGGTTTAGCTGGTTGCTAAAGATGTTGAGTAAATGTGAATACCGGTGTTCTAAACAGTAACATATTGTAAGAAGAGAAGTTTAGCTGGTGGCTAAAGATGTTGAGTTAATGTGAATACTAGTGTTCTAAACAGTAATGTACTGTAAGAAAA
>JACXGM010032110.1:0-12515 GCA_016801145.1 Umbra pygmaea
CTGCTGTGTATTTGTATCATAGACATCAACAGACACAGAACATCTGCCCTTTAACTGCTGTGTATTTGTATCATAGCCAACAACAGACACAGAACATCTGCCCTTTAACTGCTGTGTATTTGTATCACAGACAACAACAGACACAGAACCTCTGCCCTTTAACTGCTGTGTATTTGTATCACAGACAACAACAGACACAGAACCTCTGCCCTTTAACTGCTGTGTATTTGTATCACAGACAACAACAGACAAACATAACCTCTGCCCTTTAACTGCTGTGTATTTGTATCACAGACAACAACAGACAAACATAACCTCTGCCCTTTAACTGCTGTGGATTTGTATCACAGACAACAACAGACAGAACCAGAAGTTCCAGTAGCTACATAACAGTGTACAGACAAGGCATGGTGCTCTCCATGGTGGTACTGCTGGGAGCCATGCCTGACAACATTTGTGTGTGTGTGTGTGTGTGTGTGTGTGTGTGGCAGGTGTATCCTTATTTACCCTCAAGGAGGTGCAACTGCAGAAAGATCCTGGCTGTAGGAGCTCTAACTACCCTGAGTCAGGTAAGTGAAGTCCCCCAGGGCTTAGTATTACTGCCACTTTTTATTTTAATAATATAAAGAACACACTAGTAAATAGTCTCTTTACCTACAGTTTGTCATTCCTTCTAATGACCTGTTTACGTTTTATTCTATCTTCAGGCAACAGTAAAACCAGAAGGCAGAGCATGCTGTTCTAGGTCCTCCAGTGTATTCAACAGAGAAGGACGTCTTATCTACCTGTACAGTTAAACAGTGAGCCCCAATGGCGGTTATCTACAGGGCTGGTATAGAGGGGCAGTTTGTCAGTCCTTAGTGTGTCCCCGTCCCAACACACTGCCTGCCTGCTAGGGCGCCCTATCAACATTATGGTTTAGCCACCCGACGGCTCAGATCAGTGACTATGTCCCTCAAAAGAGATGTTTATACATTTATATTTATTTAGGATAAGAGAGTATTTGCTGCTAAAAATCCAACTACTGTCAAGAAGATTCTAAATGGCTCAGTCACTTTAATAAAATAAACATGCAATGTGTATAGATTTTAACTATTTTGAAGTGGTGATGTTTTACCTTTTTTGTGTGGTGGTTTTTTCATTTACAGCGTCAGTATAGCAAAGACAGATCATTGCTGTTGCACATTCTGAAGTTCTTGGATTTCTCTTGTTTTGTTACTGTGTGTGGCACCATATTGAAACAACATCCATATTTCTGGACCTTTCATTTCATAAGATGTGGTTGAGGCTAGTTTGTTCATCACTAGTGGACCCTATCTGTCTCTACAGTGACCATGTCCATCTCTGTGATGATTGTATCCATCGCCATGGGGACAGTATCCAGTTATATGGTCGCTAGATCCATGTGTTGTCAACATCAAATATTTTATACCTCTATACTCTTGTAAGTTTACAAGGTAGTGGCGGTTGGCTAGCTGAAAACAGCATATTGTTAGCAGATGTACTGCTCAATGCCATTGTGGAGAATTTGTAAATTGGGAACTGCTGAGGGATTCTTACAATTACATCATTATTCCAGGGTGGTGTAGCCTCTTGGCATGTCTCATCATAAAAACCAGTAGGGCACTGTTTTACAATTGATAATGTGGGCATTACAGAAGCATCTTACTGCCAATTTCTTTAGAAGATCCAGAATCTGAGGAAGCATTCCAGCACAGTTCCATCACACAGATCAGGAGATAATCTATAGATGCTACTGTTTCATTAGCAGCATAGATCTGCTGCATATCAACCTTAGATCTACAGTCGTGGTCAAAGGTTCTGAGAATGACACAAGTATCACTTTTACCTCATGGCAAAGTGCTCCATCATGCTGGAAAAGGCATTAGTTGTCACCAGACTGTTCTTGGATGGTTGGGAAAAGTTGCTCTCTGAAGATGTGTTTGTACAATTCTTTATTCATGGCTTTGTTCTTAGGCAAAATTGTGAGTGACCCCACTCCCTTGGCTGAGAAGCAACCAACACATGAATGGTCTAAGGATGCTTTACTTTTGGCATGACACAGGACTGACAGTAACGCTCACCTTGTCTTCTCTGGACAAGGTGTTTTCCGGATGGCCCAAACAATCTAAATGGGGATTCATCAGAGCTAATGACTTTACCCCAGTCCTCAGCAGTCCAATCCCTGTACCTTTTGCAGAATATCAGTCTGTCCCTGATTTCTTTTCCTGGAGAGAAGTGGCTTCTTTGCTGCCCTTCTTGATACCAGGCCTTCCTCCAAAAGTCTTCACCTCACTGTGCATGCAGATGCACTCCCACCTGCCTGCTGCCATTCCTGAGCAAGCTCTGCACTGGTGGTGCCCCGATCTTTCAGCTGAATCAACTTTAGGAGACGGTCCTGGTGCTTGCTGGACTTTCTTGGGTGCCCTGACACCTTCACAACAATTTAACCTCTCTGCTTGAAGTTCTTGATGATCCGATAATCATTCTCAAAACTTTTGACCACGACTTACACAAATGTGTAAGGCATGTTTTACCATTTCAGGAAACAGTATGATTATGCAATTTGATCATTTGGGCAGCATGACTGCGTTGTACACGTCCCGACCGGAACAAGCCACTTACCACAGCATAGCGATCACTTCCTCTTCTCTCATACACCAAAACGCCCTCTGTTTCCAGTGTTGTATGAGCTACACTGAAGGCCGTAGAGACAGAGGGGTACATGACATTCTGCCCTATCATTCTCTCTGCCATTCATCCATCCTTCCTAGCATTCATCAGTTCATCCATCCATATGTTTAATTATTAACTGTCTCATCTTCCATCCACAAACTGTAAATGGTTTCGTTGTTCATGTTTGTTGTGTTGCATGCCTGTGCCGCGTAGGTGAACGAAACCGTCACTGTACTGAAGGGCATAGGAACAGGGGGGGACGAGCCCTTGACTGTACTCCAGTTTGCTTATTGACAGCCTCTTGTCGTGCACTACTCTTCAGTGATCTGTGTGGTTCTGTTCAAAGCTAGTGCACTATGTAGGGAACAGGATGCTTTTTTTGGACGCAACCTTTTTATTCGATTCAGGGCGCTCATTAAGTGCTACTCTAGGGGCCATTTTTGTGTTTCATTGTAGCAGTGCAGATCTAGGATCAGTTTTGTCTTGAAAACCTTAATAAGATGCAGCTGTGAGAAGTGACTATAAATAAAAGAGTATTTGGAACATGGACAGGGAAGATGTGATCCTAGATTAGCCCTCCTAGATATGGTTATTGAATGGGCTTAACCTTCCTACTGACTAAATGAACTGAATCTACTGCTTTTTATTTAACAGTGTTACCTACCAGACCTTTTGTATGATATTATTATTTTCAGTTTATTTCTGGATAATTGTTATTGTTAGTGTGGTGTGTCATTGGGGATGCCCTCCTATTTGAGCTGATTTGTTTGTTTTTTCAGAGAAAAGAAAATTAAAGATGACATTTAAATGATGGGTCACTTTTTTATCCTCCTAATCGCCCATCACACACACAAACATGTTTTACTATTGCGAGGACTGAAAACAGTGAGATAAAAAAAATCTTAAAGCTTAAAATATGTTGTTTGTGGAATTTGAGCTGTAACAATTGAAAAACGTTCTGTTTTCAACTTACAAACATGAAAATGTACTTCTTCATATTTTCAAAACCGGAAATATCAACGTGTGAGACAATGATTTGCTACAACAGGGATAGTAAACGCTAATCCTGCTGGCTTGCAATATAAAAAAGGAGTGGAACTGACTTTGAGGGCCAGAGTTGACTAACTGCTCAGTCACAGCCTTAAAATCATAATTTATATCAAAGATGGACCGGCGAGTGCCCATGGACAAACACTGTGGAAGCACAAATCGTCATCTCATTGCAAGTATGTACAGCTTTTGTAAGCATGTCGCTGAAAGAGAAACTAGTTATGTTACGACTGTGAATAAGTCTACTCAGTGCCCCTTTAAACGTAACCCCAAAAACCTAACTTGAACCCTAAATCTAACCCTGACTGTAACCTAAATAATAATTCAAACAATCTTAACTCTAGGCCTAAAGAAATCGTTTTTGTGAAATGACCAATTGTCTTCTTCCTGCGATTTACTAATTGTACTACTCCTGTAAGATCCTCACAAAGAAAAACGAGTGCATACGCACACAGAAAGGATATCCAAATATATACATTCTGCGTCAGCAAACATACAACAGATGTTTTTAACTGACGTCCGAGAGAAATGGGTGTACCCACTGCCAGAGGCGTAATGCCCATTGAAACTGAGGGGGCACGTGCCCCCTCCGATTTTCGAGCTAGGTCGATTTTCCCTTTAATATCTATATTTGTGGACACATGTTTGCGTGTGTTGGGCACTCTGTGCCCCCTTAAAAAAATAGGTGCATGACGCCTCTGCCCACTGCTACGTCTACTAGAAGGCAGCCCGATTTAAAAACTTGTTTATTAAAAACAAAACTGTTCACCAGTCACCAATATAAAATTATACAATATCTATATCAGTTCCAGTATATATATAAAAAAGCTTTTTCATTGATTTAAAATCCTGTCTTCATAAAATGAAAATTTCTTTAAGGATCAATATGGCAACGATATTCTACATTTTGGAAAGGCACAGCCGGTACTGTTTGAAAAGCACAGTGCATACAATTCAATATCATACAATGGAAACAACGTTTCACATTCTGTTATCTAAATCCTATAAAAAGGCAAAAAAATGAAGTAATTTTGTACAAGAATAAAACAAGCAAGTCCATTACATACTAAAACATCACTATGCTAACACCACTTCAACAGTCCTTCTTGTACAAGTGTAATTATTCACGGACATCACAGCATAGGGCTATAACCAAGCGCTTTCCACAAAACAACTGGAATTGGAACCAACTTAAGTGCAATAAAAAACTGAGGCCACAACATTATGTCAATTTTTACTATTTACACTGAGAACATTAGAGTCCAATGAAAAAGGTGGTAGTACTACATTCCGAAAATCTATGATGTGGAGGAAATTTGGCATGATGCTGGTGATTGTGCTGGCACTGTTGGCCCTATGGGCTGGACTGGGATCCAGACCCTGCATCAGGACTTGTTTTTGGCTGGAGACAGGAGCAGCGGGGAGGGGGACCCATCCAGGTTGGGCAGAGGCACAGGGAGTGGTCCGTTCATAAGACTAGGGAACTGTAGAGAGAGAGATGTGGAGGTGAGGTTCAGCCTAAGATCAGCGATGGTATACGCACATAATAAACATTCTAACAGTACTGCAGTGGAAAACCTGACTGTCTGCGCCGAGAGAAGACGCCTGCCCTGCGCGCTGTACTGTACGTCATGCTGCAATTCACTAAGCTTTTCTTCCGATTAGTAGCGATCTCTGCCAATGCTATTATCGCCAGAGAGGAACTGGTGTTAGTACTCCGGCTTCCTGCTTTGCTGTTGTTCCACTGTGTGCCTCTTCCTTCCCTGTGCTTACTCCCTCACATCTCCCTCCCTCACACCCACCCATTTGGACTAATGCATTGCTACCACGGTAGATGTGAGTTAACTAAGTGAGGAGCGTAAAAGATCGCTCAAGGTTGTGTGGTTGTCTATGGGAGCGGGTGGATAGCTAGCTGCCTAGCAACCTAAATGAGGAGCCAACGGATCTCTCGTAGTGTACTATATAGGAGATATGATTTAATTTGTGACACGGCACAGGATCAGCCCTCAGGAACCAGTCTGCCCTGTTCTGCTGTCTGCCACGGCTCCCCTGGGCTCAAACAGGAAGTATTCACAGGATATCCTCTCCTCTGCCTAAGCTGAATTCTGAAACTGGACACCTCCGCAGCCCCTGGACGAAGGTATAATGATTTAAGAAACGTGAGGACTTGTCCCAATGTAACAAACCCTGCCAAGTTGGACTCTGATACTGCAGTCAAACTTAATAAAGTGTGAGACAATGGCCTCTACTCCTGGTGTCTATCCATACGTTATATCCACACACAATTTACCTTTTATAGAACTGACATCTTAAACGGACCTGTGCGGGTAAGTAAACTGAACATCAGTTGGAAAGAGCGGTGTGTGAAAACGTTGAGTGTGTAAATATTATCAGGGCAGGTGAGGGCGTTCAAGAGAGAGACGTGGAAATAAAAGCTAACATTGACTCGACCTGACAGACATTAGCATATATTATTTGTGTCAGATGGAAAATGTTAATAGCAAAAGTAACCAAAAGGTAAAGGGGGGGTATCTTTTGCATAGTATCCTCAATGTAGCTGAGCAAAATTCATCCCTTTTTTATTTTAATGTGTATATTTAGGCTTTATATGCATTGCTTTAATACAGGCAATGGGGAAAGTGGTTTTCCTGAATTAATATATCAATTATTGTTACAGACATCCCTTCTAACAAGGCCTCCCCACTCCCTGGCGATGCAGGCCAATGTGCCTCATCCCCCATGCTCCCAGTGGTCTGAACCAGTAAAGGTTCAGACCTAGTCAGTGGTGCGCCAACCTGTTCTGAGGAACTTCCTCCTCAACCCAGCCCTCCTCAGGGGTAAGAACAAGCTTTGCCGATCAAATGCACAAATCTTCACATATACCTGTCATCCCTCCCTATCATCCCTACCTGTCATCCTTCCTTGTCATCCCTCCCTGTCATTCCTACCTGTCATCCCTACCTCCCTATTATCCCTACCTTCTCTCCCTGTCCTCCCTCCCTGTCATCCCTCCGTCATCCCTCTCTCCCTGTCATCCCTCTCTCCCTGTCATCCCTCCGTCATCCCTCTCTCCCTGTCATCCCTCCGTCATCCCTCTCCCTGTCATCCCTCCGTCATCCCTCTCCCTGTCATCCCTCCGTCATCCCTCTCTCCCTGTCATCCCTCCGTCATCCCTCTCTCCCTGTCATCCCTCCCTGTTATCCCTCCCTGTCATCAACCTTATCATCCCTCCCTGTCATCCCTCCCTGTCATCCCTCTCTCCCTGTCATCCCTCCATCATCCCTCCCTATCATCCGTCCTTGTAATCCCTCCGTGTCATCCCTCCCTGTTATTACTCCCTGTCATCCCTCCGTGTCATCCTTCCTCATCATCCCTCCCTGTCATCCCTCCATGTCATCCTTATCATCCCTCCATCATCCCTCCCTATCATCTGTCCTTGTAATCCCTCTGTGTCATCCCTCCCTGTTATTCCTCCCTGTCATCCCTCCGTGTCATCCTTATCCTCCCTCTATGTCATCCTTCCTTGTCTCCCCTGCCTGTCATCCTTCCTTGTCATCCTCCCTGTCATCCCTACCTGTCATCCTTCCTTATTATCCCTCTGTGTCATCTTTCCTTGTCATCCCTCCCTGTCATCCCTCCCTGTCATCCCTCCCTGTCATCCCTCCCTGTCATCCCTCCCTGTCATCCCTCCCTGTCATCCCTCCCTGTCATCCCTCCCTGTCATCCCTCCCTGTCATCCTTCCTCGTCATCCCTCCCTGTCATCCTTCCTTATCCTCCCTCCCTGTCATACCTCCACCCATACCTGATGCCTCCCTGTCATCCCTCTGTGTCATCATTTCTTATCATCTCTCCGTGTCATCCTTATCCTCCCTCCGTGTCATTCTTCCTTATCATCCCTCCCTGTCATTCTTCCATCCATTTGTTACCTGGAACAGCTGTCCTTGCAGTCGTGCTGGACTCAGAGGCGCCACAGGACTCAGGCTGCTCCAGAAGTTGATACCTGACAACAGAGGGCTGTGAGCCAGCAACAGGCCAGACGGAGTCTAGGGGAACAGAGGGAGAAAAACGCAGTGTATGAGTATGTTAAAATGGTGATAATACCCGCAGTGAACAGTGTTTCAAAACACTATAACACATTGTAAAAAATATTACTCCCATATTTTTAAGGATCAAAGGATATTAAATCTTGACAGAATTACCATTAAGCCCCGAAATGGCTGTTATCATGGACAGCAAAACTAAATGAAAGTCAGTGCTTTCTCCATTCCAATAAGGGGTGATGTTTTGAGGGAAGTACTGTAGGGCTAAAGGGGTGATGGTGTGAGGAGAGGTACTGTAGGGCTAAAGGGGTGATGGTGTGAGGGGAGGTACTGTAGGGCTAAAGGGGTGATGGTGTGAGGGGAGGTACTGTAGGGCTAAAGGGGTGATGTTGTGAGGGGAGGTACTGTAGGGCTAAAGGGGTGATGTTGTGAGGGGAGGTACTGTAGGGCTAAAGGGGTGATGTGAGGAGAATGGAAGAGTGAGAAAGTTGTGAAGCTACATGTGAAATCAATTTCTATCGCCTTCCTTACTCCCGTGTGACCTCTGGAGAAATGAGCCTGTGTTTAGTACCACAGGAACCAGACCAGTTCCTGCCTCCCCCTTCACTATTAACACAGTGATTAACGCATATGGCACCACTTAGGGCCTCTTCACCACCCCAAAACTACCCATTCTCTTTTCACCTCTTTCTGTCACACCCTCAATGCATTTACAGTCTAAATATGACATACAGTATGTACGGACATATCCCCTGGTGCAACTTAGAAGCAACTTGCTCAAGGGCACCACAAAATTTGACCCATCCAGGAATGGCAAACCTGTCGCCCCTCAATGGTTGCATCAAATCATTCAATGCTACAGTATTAGAAATAACGATAATATAAAATATTCAACGCCGTTTAGTGAATCTGGGCCAATCCTGTCGCAACAAGAATAAACACATAATTCATTAAGACTGCAAACTCATCCACATCCTTATTTGCATCTTAAGCACTAGAATCAAGTCAAACAGAAAAGATAATCAGGACTTAAAACACTGAAGATTTTCCCAAATTACAATCCTTGCAATTAAAGGACATCTGACTTATCTAACCCAAATCCCGGGCAGCGCTATGCCGATTTTGGGCTGCCTCATGCAGGAGACCCGGGGAAAGTCAGAGAACCCACGGTCAGGCTCGAACTCATGACCATCGTGACGTACTGTCCTGCATTGCAGCGACTTAGCCCACTACGCTATGAAAAGGGCCAGCATAACTCCATCCAATTTACAATCCAAACAATGGCAATCGGGACCTTTAAAATTATATTTCCATCAAAGTAATTGTTTGTGAAAAACTAAAAATAAACACAACACTCCCAAAAGCAAAAAGATATTAAAGCTTGGACCAGAATTTAGATTTTCCAAAAACAACAATATGGAACAAGGACAAGTCCTACTTGGGCTGAAAACAGTGGACATAACACAGCACCAAGGGGCGTGGCAGTCCTGGAAATGGTTATAGCCAGTGGTCCAGAACAACAGGGTTTGGTTATTACAACATCTCCCAGACCTCAGTGGGAGCCATTTCAACACTGTGGTTTGGAGGCTTGATTAGACAAGGATAGTTCCTGGAAAAGCAGGCCGACAGTCATATACAATATGTGATGGTCAAAAAGGAATCACTGCGACATTAATTCTCAGACTCTACGTAAAACAGACTAGCTTCATTCATGAATGCGATTGAAGTGGCCTTTCCAACAACAGCAAACAATTGTGAAATCAGTGATGTGGTTAAACAGGTTTACCCCATGTAAAGTCTGTTTACTCAACGTAAAAGGGTAAAAATGAAGAATATCAATAGGTTCTATTTTCATAAATATATTCTATGTTAATAAATTGCAGGAAGTAATTATTATGTGATTGTTGCATCACAAGCACATATTGCTCTTCGTTTTTTTATATCATTATTCTTACTTAGTTTTTTGGCACCTGTAGTTTTCACAATATCAATTTCATTTTAACGGCAGCATTTACATCCTAGTGCCATGCAGTGCGCGTGTAGATTTGAAATTGATCAGTTCGCTTGTTTTTTTAATTGCCGTTTTTAAGCAATTAATTTTCCCATTCAAAATTAATTGAGGAAAATTTAACCATCTAGTGGGGTCTACGTGTAACATACACGTAAGTACATATTTCACCATAGCAGTTTCCAAAATCTGTTTCTGAAAACATTTGAGATGAGAAAAAAGCTTTACAGTTGCTGAATCCGTACTCATATTAGATCTACAAAGCCTAGTTAAAAAAATTACGCTTTGTGCACTGCCGATATAGAAAGTTATCTATTAGCTTGCTGCTTCAAGCTTGCAGGTTTAAAAAACAATATATTTTGGAAATTGTCAAAGTAGCTGTAGTTGGCTAGACACATACAGTGGGCTCCAAAATTACTGGCACCCCTGACTGGCAATGCACAAACAATATGTTAAAAACATAAACAATATAATTATAGAGAAACTCAAAATACCAACATGGAGATACACTGTACATTACTAAATGTTGCAATGGAACCAACCAAATTCATTCAAATATTTAACACAAACAAATGTAACCAAAATTAAGGTTTCATAATTATTGGCACTCCTTATTCAGAACTTAATGCAACCACCTCTGACAAGGATAACAGCATGGAGTCTCTTCCTATATGGTTACAGAACACATTTGGAGGGATTTTGGACCATTTCTCTATGAAGATCCTTTCAAGATCCATCACAATATTGGGTTTGCGCAACTGCCCTCTTTAACTCAGCCTACAGGTTTTTAATTGGATTGGGGTCCACTGACTAAGATGGCCATGGAAGAACATTGGTTTTGTTGTCACAAAACCATTTCTGTGTGTTTCTGTGTGTGTTTTTGGTCATTTTCTTGGAAAGTCATCAATCTTAACCAATGCCCCTTGACCTCTGAAATTAAAACAGACCCAAAACATCACTGACCCACCACCATATTTCACCGTGGGTATAAGGTGCCTCTCCTTGTATGCATCTCTGTTTCAACACCAAACATGCTGATGCTGTATCTGACCAAAATGTTAAATTTTGTTCTCATCTGATCAGAGCACCTTCCAGTCATAATTTAAATGTTGTTTGGCAAACTCCAATTGTTTCACAGTGATTCTTGGGAATTTTGTTTACTCTCACTATCCTCCTCCCTACCCGTGAGGTTTTCAACTGCTCCATATTTTTTAACTTTCTAAAAATTACCCTGACATTTCTCTGGTGTATTCAATCGTTTGTGGATCTTCTTGTAGCCATTACCAGATTTATGAAGGTCTATGAACATTTGTCTCTTTCAAACTGCCAGTTAATTGGTTTTCTTCATGGTGTTGGATGACAAAGGGATATTGCATGTGTGTTACCTTATTTTTATATCCTAGTGGAACAGGAAGTGATGTAATGGCTCAATATAATTCTTTAAGACTAAGATTACCTTAAATAAGTGGAATTTAATTATTGGTTTAATTTTGGTAAATTATATTTACAATAATCTTTAAGGGTGCCATTGATTGTGAAACCTTGATTTGGAGGATATTGACTTTTAATTTAATCAATAAATGATTTTGGTTGGTTCCATTGACACATTATTAAAGTACAGTATTTCTCACATGTTGGTATTTAGAGTTTCTCGAATTGATTTGTTTATATTTTTCACAGTATTGTTTGTGCATTGCCAGTCAGGAGTGCCAGTAATTTTGGAGTCGACTGTACGTACGCTATAATCATACCTAGCTCATATCCGTTTTCCAAATAACACAGGTGCTCTTTGCATCAAAAACCACTGCTGCAACGCAATCACATTGCAATTTCTCGAAAATGCAAGCCGTTCTGGTTTGTGTTTCTTATCAGGCAGCTGTCTCAGGGAGACAGAGGTTGACCTAGCTATAGTGCTAAGTGAATAGATATATGGCTTTGTCCGGGAACAATACGCTAGATATAACCTAGTTAAATAACTATAGAATTTATGTTCCTTCACCAACAGAACACAAAATGGGAGAAGCACAATTTTTGGTACACACAAACACTTTATATGATGTCAGTTGCATGGTTTAAATCCTAATTTTTCTGAAATCTCGGTCAGTTAAGGAAAAGCCAGATGGTGCGCTGTGATGGTGAGTGGGCGTGTTCAATTTGTCAAAAAATGCAGACTTCTAATTTCACACGTCAATAGTTTGTTAACACAACAGTGTGGATTAGGACCCTGTTTACTTTCTGATAGCTTTCATTAACACAACAGTGTGGATTAGGGCCCTGTTTACTTTCCGATAGCTTTCATAAACACAACAGTGTGGATTAGGACCCTGTTTTGTTTACTTTTTGATAGCTTTCATTAACACAACAGTGTGGATTAGGACCCTGTTTACTTTCTGATAGCTTTCATTAACACAACAGTGTGGATTAGGACCCTGTTTACTTTTTGATAGCTTTCATTAACACAACAGTGTGGATTAGGACCCTGTTTACTTTCCGATAGGTTTCATTAACACAACAGTGTGGATTAGGGCCCTGTTTACTTTCCGATAGCTTTTATAAACACAACAGTGTGGATTAGGGCCCTGTTTACTTTCCGATAGCTTTTATAAACACAACAGTGTGGATTAGGGCCCTGTTTACTTTCCGATAGCTTTCATAAACACAACAGTGTGGATTAGGACCCTGTTTACTTTCCGATAGCTTTCATAAACACAACAGTGTGGATTAGGACCCTGTTTACTTT
>JACXGM010032111.1:0-12748 GCA_016801145.1 Umbra pygmaea
TAGGACAGAGAGGAAGACTAGGTATTTAGGACAGAGAGGAAGACTAGGTATGTAGGACAGATAGAAAGGACACAGAGAATTGTCCAAGCTCAGGTTCAAACCTCCATCGCCAGGGGGCGTGTGTGGTCCGGAGTCAGAAGCTTAGACTAGTTATGGGCATTCGAGGCTTCATTACTCTTCTTCAAACAGCAGGATGAAGCTGTCAACACAAACCCTGAATTTACTTAAAAAATTAAAGCTTTTAGGAATTTTGGGTTTTCATGAGCTGTATGCCAAAGTCATCAGTATTAAAACAATAAATGACCTGAAATATTTCACTTGGTGTGCAATGAATCTAAAATATATGAAAGTTTAATTTTTATCATTACATTATGGAAAATAATGAACTTTATCACAATATGCTAATTTCTTGAGAAGGACCTGTATTTTTCAACAACCGAAACTAAATCACTAATATATTATTAACCATAATATACAGCGAGAGGAATAAATCAACGTATCTCCTTGAATTGTTAACATGTGCATATGGACTTAGTTCGAAAACAGTCTGAGAAGGGAGTTGGGTTGAGTAGCCGCATCTGCTTTCATTACCTTTTCGACACAAGAGTGACATATGTTTTAGGAGCTCTACATTCCAGAAAATTGTTTTTGCATTGGTGTAGGTGTACTTTTTAAATGTCTTGGGTCTGGACCAACGTCTTTTGTCATCCATTATGGGCTCTATCGACGATCATTTTGGGATTCGTTTTGCGGTCACAAAGAAGAGGGCCCTGGAATCCGCATGCATGTAGTGTCCAACTCAAAGGCAAGACTGCCATAGTTACAGGAGCTAATACGGGTAGGTTAAACGGTTTTGCATGTTGGTTATGCAGACTCTGAAAGATGTATCCTGGTGGATTTCATACGAATATTCTTTCAGTTCATATTTCCGTTATATATTTCTGTGTCTTTAAGCATAGCCAAAACTACTTTTTATGTTTAGTTTTATATTTGTGTGGTGTATTCTTTTTCTAAATATGGTATTTTGTACGTGTCACTACAAATAAACTATATTTGAATACTTCATAATATATATATATATATATATATATATATATATATATATATATATATATATATATATATATATATATATATATATATTACTAGTTAGCATAATAGAACACAAACCTTAGTCTTATTTCTACACAAATTTTATAAGAATCTGCATTTTTTCTTGACAGATTACATCCCACATTCAGTCTAACAGAACACTTAGAGAACATGTTGATCTCCACAGCAGTGCACAGAGTAATCCACTGTTGACTTACAGGAATTTCAAGTTCCGGTACATTTCACAGTAGTTTTTTTTTAGTCAAGCAACATGAGATTACCTCATGATAACACCTGGTTTGGGCATTCCAATTGGAAAGAGAGACACATTTGAAAGGTTTGTTAATTTATACTTGGCCATTTTCTGTTTGCCTTTCAGGAAGTTTAACATCTGGACAGCCAAAATGAATTCCTGCTTTGCACGCAAAATGACTCACTACTGCAAGTCACTTTTGTTAAGTGTCTGCTGCATGGGTTAAATGTAACTTGGACTATAGTGCATCTGGAAATTATTCACAGTGCTTCACTTTTTCCACATTTTGTTATGTAACACCCCAATTCCCCGAAATGTATTGAACTAATTATTTCCCTCAATATTCTACAAACAATACCCCATAATGACAATGTGAAAAAAGTGTGTTTGAAATCTTAGCAAATTAATTAAAAATTAAAAAGCACATATACATAAGTATTCACAGCCTTTGCTCAATACTTTGTTGAAGCACCTTTAGCAGCAATTACAGCCTCAAGCTTGGCGCACCTATTTTTGGGCAGTTTCTCCCATTTTTCTTTGCTGGACCTCTAAAGCTCCATCAGGTTGGATGGGGAGCATCGGTGCACAGCCATTTTCAGATCTCTCCAGTGATGTTAAATCGGGTTCAAATCTGGGCTCTGGCTGGGCCACTCAAGGACATTCACAGAGTTGTCCTGTAGCCATTCCTTTGATATCTTGGCTGTGTGCTTAGGGTCATTGACCTGTTGGAAGATGAACCTTTGCCCCAGTCTGAGGTCCAGAGCACTCTGCAGCAGGTTTTTAGCAAGGACGTCTCTGTACATTGCTGCATTCATCTTTCCCTCGATCCTGACTAGTCTCCCAGCTCCTGTTACTGAAAACATGCCCATGGCATGATGCTGCCACCACGATGCTTGACTGTACGGATGGTATTGGCCAGGTGATGAGCGGTGCCTGGTTTCCTCCAGAAATGACGCCTGCCATTCAGACCGTACAGTTCAATCTTTGTTTCATCAGACCAGAGAATTCTGTTTCTCATGGTCTGAGAGTCCTTCAGGTGCCTGTAGGCAAACTCCAGGCAGGCTCTCATGTGCCTTTTACTGATTAGTGGCTTCCATCTTGCCACACTACAATACATGCCTGATTGGTGGAGTGCTGCAGAGATAGTTGTTCTCCTAGAAGGTTCTCTCATCGCAGAGAAACACTCAGAGTGACCATCAGGTTCTTGGTCACCTCCTTGACTAAGGCCCTTCTCCCTCAGCTCTAAGAAGAGACCTGGTGGTTCCAAACTTCTTCCATTTATGGATTATGGAGGCCACTGTGCTCATTGGGACCTTCAATGCTGCAGATATTATTTTGTACCCTGCCCCAGATCTGTGCCTTGATACAATCCTGTCTTGGAGGTCTATAGACAATTCCTTGGACTTCATGGCTTGGTTTGTGCTCAGACATGAACTGTTAACTGTGGGACCTTATGTAGACAGGTGTGTTCCTTTCCAAATCATGTCCAATCAACTGAATTTACCACAGGTGGCCTCCACTCAGGTTGTGGAAACATCTCAAGGATGATCGGTGGAAACAGGATGCACCTGAGCTCAATTTTGAGTGTCATGGCAAAGGCTTTGTGTGAATACTTATGTACACCTGCTTTTTTGTTCTTTATTTTTCATAAATTTGCTAAGATTTCAAACACAGTTCTTTCACCCTGTCCTTATGCGGTATTGTTTGTAGAATTTTGAGGGAAGTAATTAATTTAATCCATTTCGGAATAAGGGTGCAATGTAACAAAATGTGGAAAAAATGAAGTGCTATGAATACTTTCCGGATGCACTGTAAATGTAAGCAAAATCCTGTGTTTTTTGCTTGGCTTAACTTACACAAATACACCTTAACCCTGTGGAACTTAAGCAACTTCCCTTGGATAAGGGAGTTATAAGGGTAAGTGGTTAGGGAGTCGTAGTTGGAAGATTGCCGGTTCGTTTCTCAACTGTGCAAAATGTTGTGTCCTTGAGCAAGGCCCTTTACCCTTAGTTGCTCTAGGGGAATGTCCCTGTTGTTAAATGGCAGAGCAAACAGCTACTCTTGGACTTTGTTTTGTCATTCCTGTCTTTATCAACTGACCTCTTGTATCTCTCTGTCCCCCCCTCCCTATACATTGTTTCAATTCTCTACCTTTCTCTGTGTTTTGAAACCTCTCTTTAACTCTTTTTCCTCTAACAACTTTTTCTTATTTCCTCTCCCAAACTCCTTCACTCTTTCGTCCCTGGTATTTACTCTCTCCCTCCCCCTCACCTCTTCAAACCCCACAGGGATCGGGAAGTTCATTGCCCTTGACTTTGCCCGGCGCGGGGCTCGTGTTATCATGGCGTGCCGGAGCGAGTCTCGCGGTAGCGCCGCCCTGCAGGAAATCCGAAAGCTGAGTGGGAATGCCAACGTTCACCTGCGTATGTTGGACACTTCCTCGCTGGGGTCGGTTAGAGCGTTCGCAGAGGGCATCCTACGAGAGGAAAAGGAGCTCCACATCCTGGTTAACAATGCAGGAGTTTCAGGTGGGCAACTTCACATTCAGATTCCGACGGTTTGCTCAGTGTTCAAGAAAAGTTTCAAGTAATAGACAATAGTAAAGGCCATACACAAATTGATCCAAGAGGGTCTGGCTGCAGACCTCACGTGTCAGGCTGCTTCCGTTGCAGGCTCCAGTGTCAGGTTGCCTCCAGTGTCAGGCTGCTTCTGTTGCAGGCTCCAGTGTCAGGCTGCTTCCATTGCAGGCTCCAGTGTCAGGCTGCCTCCAGTGTCAGGACTGGAAATAACAAACTTTTCCAATAGTATCTGTCTGCAGCCTGCAAGACTTCAAGTAACGACCCTTCAAGTTACGCCCACTTCCGAAATTACCAGAGAACAGTAAATAGCGTAGATATAACACATGTTACATGGAGTTAACAGCAAGGTTTTTGAGTGGTTAAGGTTAGGGTAAGGGTTTGGGTAAGGCTTACATCTAATTAACTACCCACAAAAAGTTTGTTATTTATGGTCCTGACACTGGAGGCAGCCTGACACTGGAGCCTGCAACGGAAGCAGCCTGACACGTGAGGTCTGCAGCCAGACACCTCTCACTTGATCCGAAATGCAGGCCTTCATCGAGTGTATCAAGCCTGAATTGTGTTATGGATGTTCAGTATTCACCTGTAGCAGAACTATACTGAAAACAAGCAACAGTCACTGTGGAGTACTAAATAATAATTAATGAACTGTCATACTAATGTAACTGACCGGGTTTGAACCCAGAGGTCCTATGCATACTGAGGCTGTGTCACTCGTCACACAATAACCCAAGCACAAGCATAACTCGTTGTGTCAGATTTCAGTCAAATGTGTGATTGTTCGATAATAATTGTGTGCGTGTGCGTGTGCGTGTGCGTGTGCGTGTGTGTGTGTGTGTGCATTATATTGGTTTGCCAATATTTTGTCTGTACACAGGCCTGCCTAGAGAAGTCACCTCAGACGGCATAGAGGTCTCCTTTGCTACCAATCACGTTGGTCCTTTCCTTCTCACCAAACTGCTTCTGGGTAAGATGATGTAGATTTCATGGTCTAGGGTGGTAAAGCATTTTAAATGCCTGACTCCGGTACACATGTACTGGTGCAGCATGAGTTTGAATCTATCACTCTTACAAAGAATCCACTATCTTGACTGTCTAGTGAAGTATAAAAATGTCTGAAAAATATCTGAACCTAAGCATATTCCAGATGAAGAAAGCTTTTATAAAGGAAGATATAAATAAACCTTCTTTAACCAGGACACCTCCCACCTCACATTGGATTTCACACATATATAATGCACATTGTGTTCAGTAGTTTGGTTCCCAACTCTGAACCACACTTGGCCCCTTTGCTGACTGTCCGTGCCCTTCCTCACTGTCTCTCTACATACTTGTCTCCTTAGCCTCTGCTCCCTTTTTATTTTATTTTTATTTAACCTTTACTTGGTTAAACCAAGTAAGCACGTTGAGAACAGTTCTTATTGAGAACAGTTCTCACTGAGAAATTGTTAGAGCTTAAATGAATGTAGAGAACATTATTGAATATATAAAATCCTATTTTGATGTTATTGTTGTTTATGTGCTTGTGCTCATTATCTTTGCAGAGGGATTGTGTAATAGAACCATCCACACTATATGCTCCATCCCCCACTATAATGTACAAGAGATACTTTTGTGGAAAAACACTGACGAGCCTGCATGACATGAGGAGCCTGCATGACATGAGGAGACTGCATGACGAGCCTGCATGACATGAACAAAAGCATTGATTTGACATTCAAACCCGTTTGGGGGGGCTATCTGGATGCCAATCTAGCCCACGTTGGACTTCCGCAAAAGTGTTTTTCCACAAAAGGATCTCTTGTACATTACATTGCTTGGATAAATTACACAATCCCATTAACTTAAGCTCTAACCATTTCTCAGTGTCCTCCACCTTATAATATTCTTTAACCTATGTAAATTATTATTGAAATAGAAAATCTCTTTGCAGATAATTATATAGTTGGCTGGCTAGAATATGTAGGAAGGTACAACAGAGTCAAACATATGTAAGGGTGAGATTGTGCAAGATGCATTAATGGCCAGAGACAGCGGGTGGAGTCAACATGTACATTGGTCTGACAGTAGATTTGATAGTAATGCTTTAAAGGTTTTAGAGGGACAGTGGATTCGAGCTTCAAGGAGTTTTGCAGTAACCTTCCAGTCATTAGCAGCGGAGAACTGGATGGAGAGGCGGCCGAAGGAGTTACAGACTTGTGGAAATCAGAGAGATACCTGCTTGAATGCAGATTAAGAGAGAGTGATGCTCTGGAGATTAATGATCTCAGGTAAGGTGGGGTTTTGGCTAGTAGACACTTGTAAAGAAGATGATACCAGTGTGTTTATCGCCGGGTTTGTAGCAAAAGCCATCAAATTAGTGTTTAGAGTTTGCAGTGATGGATGTTATATGGAGCATTGGTGACAAAACGGATGGCACTGTGGTACACAACATCTAATTTCCTAAGGAGAGTTTGAGGCAGATCTGTAAATTACATCACCGAAGTCTGGTATTGTTATTTTCACGAGGTCAAGTTTGGCAGGAGGAGTGAAGGAGGCTTTGTTATGGAATAGGAAGCCAATCCTGGATTTCTTTTTGGAATGGAGCTGGTTGATGTGGGTCTGGAAGGAGAGAGAAGAGTCTAACCAGACCCCTAGTTATTTGTAGTTTTCTAGATATTCCAATACCAACCCGTCAAGAGTGGTGATGCTTGTTGGGCAGACAGGTGTTGAGTGTGATCAGTTAAAGAGCATGCATTTAATTTTTTTAGTTTAAAAGTAATTGGAGGCAACAGAAGGAATGTTGTATGTTGTCAAAGCTTTCTTGAAGGTTTTTTAACACAGTGTCCAACGTCGGGCATATAGGGTATGGTGTCGTCTGCATGGAGGTAGATCAGAGAGTCACCTGCAGCAAGAGCAACATCATTGATGTATACAGAAAATGAGTTGGCCCAATAATTGAACCCTGAGGCACCCCCATAGAGACAGCCAGAGGTCTGGACAGCAGGTCCTCTGACTTAACACACTGAAATCTATCTGATCAAATTTGTGAACCAAGCAAGGCAGTCCTTTGAAAAACCCAGGCTTTTTAATCTACCAATGAGGATGTTGTGACTAACAGAGTCAAAGGCCTTGGCCAGGTCAATGAAGACTGCTGCGCAGCAGTGTTTTTGGTCAATGGCAATTATGATGTCAGTTAGGACTTTGAGTGTGGCTAAGGTGCACCCACGACCGGTTGGAAACTTTGACCTCATACTCAAATCTGGCCCTCAAATCCAGGTTCACTCCATTTTTTCATTACAACCCTCTAATCAGGCATTTATTTAGACCTTGGACACCAGCTGGGGGCAATTAATGATGCAGTAGAACAGAACACCAGCAGGCTCCGCCCATGTAGGTTAAGATTTGAGTATCGCTGCTGTATTGCATATCAGTGAGGTTGCGGTGGGATTCGAAATGGTTGATAATGTGATTATTGACAAGGTTATTGAAGAACTTCCTAGTGCAATAATTTAAAGTACTTTAAAAACCATGGTAAAACAAACAAACACTCTCCTTTTCTCTTCTCTCTTTCCACCTTTACCCCCCTCGTCTCTTCCGTCCCTGCTCTCTTCCATACTGTCTAGACCTGCTGAAGCGTTCGGCCCCAGCACGCATTGTCAACATTTCATCAATGAACCACTGGAAGGGCAAAGTCGACTTTTCACACTACAAGGGTGATAACTTGAGTTACACCATGGACACTGTTTACAACCATACCAAGCTGCACAATGTCCTCTGCACAAATGAGCTGGGGCGAAGGCTTCAAGGCACAGGTGGGTTATGAATGCCAAGGCAAGTATTCATGAAGTAGGAGTGTCGATCTAGGATCAGTTCGGGCTTAGAGCACAATGGATGAAATAACATGGATAGAGGTTATAGTCCCTGATTGTAGATCAGCAGAATTCTGGAATTCAGGCCCTGTTTACTTTCACTTCTACTCTAACCTACTGAAATACATGACTTCCATCCACTGTATATTTGATATTGTTTTGGCCACATGACCTCTCTGTCTATTGGTAATGTTAAAAGTTTGGAAATCTTTCTTTAGTTCCCAAGTGAGGAAGTGTAAATGTAGCATTTTTCAGTGATCGTCATTATGCAGGGTTTTAGCAAGAACATTTGGCTTCCATGTGTGAATCTGATTTATTTTTACATTTTAGTCATAGAGTAAGTTCATACATTTAAGAGAGACTTGGCGAAACAACCACAAGTCAGTAGTAAGAATAGTTGATATTTGAAACAGAATCGGTGCTGAAAAAAGGATCATACAAATAAACATAAAACATTTTTAGGTGGTCTGCATAGCGTAAAGGGCTTGTAAAGTTGCTGCACTGCACAACAGACATGACAGTCACGTGTTCGAGCTCGACTATGGGTTCTCTGACTTTCCCCGGGCCTCCTGCACGAGGCAGCGCAAATTGGCATAGGGCTCCCCGGGACTTGGGTTAGATAAATCAGATTATCTGTCGTGTCGTTCTCCAGCAACTCCTTGTGTCCAGATCTGTGGGTTCAATCGCGGAGGTATAGTTGGTAAACATAATCATCCAGTGCATTATCCGACTATAGGCTTCCGTGTTGGGTGAACAGTGCGAAAAGAATCAGCGGCTTTGGCGACCTGTGATTGGATGAACCATGTTCGTGCCCTTCATCATTCCACAGATCTGTACGAGGAGTTGCAGAGCTGCCGACAAGACAGGGTTAGAGGGGATTGGGAGGGGAGAAAAATTGGGAAAAATCTCACACACACAAAACAAAACTTTTTTAAAGACAACAGAGGTGGTGGACATTGACCAATTTAAGTACTGAGCTGTGGTTTATGGACTTTTTTCTGTGTGAGTGTATTTCAGGGGTGACAGCCAACTCCGTCCACCCTGGTGTGGTGATGACGGGAGTAATGAGACACTATAATTTCCTGGTTCGATTCTTCTTCAACCTGGTTGGAATATTCTTCTTCAAGGTGAACACTATATCATAAACCTGTGGTTCTGTACATCTGACCTTAATGGTACAATATGTAGTTTTCCAAAACAATAACAAAAAAGACGTACTTTGCATTAAAAAAGCAAACATCACTATACCTATATTATATATATATATATATATATATATATATATTTCTTAATTGTGAACTTACATATTCCTAAATGTTTCCACCAACTTTCAAACCCAGAGAAATTTGTAATATAATGCGAAGACACGGGAAGATTAATCTTGTCGCCCGTCAATGATGTCATATAACCTTTGACTGCTCTAGTTGCTCTTGTTTCCAGGCAACCGCCAAACATAACGTGAATAAAGTTATAATACTTTTAACAATACATTACTTTGTCAGTGAACATTTATTCTGCCGGAGAAGCTAGATTGGAAGGTTGTCATTGACGATGATAACAAAAACCATGATCCCACGCTATTTCCCGATGTCATCCAAGTACATCTTTTGCTATTGTTTTGATTGAGAGACCCCTAGCGGGCAAAAACTACATATTGTTTAAAATGTAGGAATGTGTGAGAGATATGTATTTAATGGTTTCTTATTTTATAGTTGGAACCAGCAGCTACAGAATGTAAGAATAGAAACAAGGAAACCAAAGAGACTTAATGTTTAGAAATTAAGTGTGTGTGCTGCAAAACTGACGAGTGAAGGGATCGAAGGAGACAGTGTGAATCATAATGGGCTTTTAATGTGACGCTGTACTGAAAAATAACTAAAGAGTGACATGTAGGCCTAACATACACTTGGAATGGTGTCTACATAAACATGCCACCACCTGGGATAGATATCTACTTCAGATACTGTCTACATAAACATACCACCATCTGGGATAGATATCTACTTCAGATACTGTGTCTACATAAATGGGAAACGCCTGTGAATAAAGTTGCTTGGAAAACACCGGCTGGCTAGAGCAGTGGTTCCCAACCCTCTCCTCGGAGACCCCCCGGACAGGCCATGTTTTTGTTTTCACCCTGAAATGGCACACCTGATTCAATAAGTCAAAGGCTAAATGTGTAGTTGACTAATTGAATCTATTGTGTCATTTCAGGGTGAAAACAAAAACATGGCCTGTCTGGGCGTCCCAGTGGAGAGGGTTGAAAACCACTGGACTAGAGCATCCGCTGACTATCATACATCAAGACAACAATACATAGCAGTAGCAATAACATTGACAAAACAATGAAGCACTCACAGCTTGGTGAAGACAGACTATATGATGACAGTAATGAGCAAACATCGAACCAGTGAGCAGGCTAGATGATGGGATATGGTAGAGATGTGTTCATTTAAAGGTGGATAGAAGTCCGGGATGAGAGTAGAAGAAAAACCTTTATTGTCTGTCACGACTGACAGAAATTTCTCTTTGACAAGGCAGGCTCAGATGACATAACCACGTGTAAAAACATAAATAAACACACGAAGACAATTTAGCACATTAGCTGCACAAACGTGTGCAAAATGCCAAAAATGTGATGTCATATTTATGACTGTTCAGTATAGTAATGTTATAGTAATATTATCTTACTCGCCTGATTTATTATTTGTGCAAGTTTGGTTTTTGCTTAATGGTGAGGGCATTATACCAGGCTGAGATATTGAAAGTGAGTATGGATTCAATGAGTGACAGCTAGACTCAAGTTCAAATGTCCTTGCTGACACTAACAGCTCTAAGTTTCCTCAGCAGGTGTAAGTGCTGCTGGGCTTTCTTATATACAGTGTCTGCGTGCTGTAAAAAAGACAGATGTGTCCATCTCTGTCCCAAGATATTTAAAAACATTGACTTGTTCAACCGGCTGACCATTGATGCTGAGAAACTTGCCGTGTACTCGTGGTTTCCCTGCTCCGACAGCACAGCTCCTTGGTCTTATCAATGTTGAGCTCCAGGGAAATTTCTTGGGAGTTGTGACCAGTTTGTGACCTGTCTGGTGGTAGTCAGACAGTGCCTTTGTATCAAACAAGTTGGCTACTAAGGCCACATCATCAGCATACTTAGAGAATCATTCCTCCCTGCTGCAGGATGTCGTTTTTATAAACAGAGAAAAGAATAGGAGATAACACATCCTTGGGGAGCCCAGTTTTTAAAAACTGTTTCCTGGAATTAAAACCGTTCACACGCACTTGTTTTGGCCTGTCCTGTAAAAAGTTCTTCATCCACAAAATCAGTATTGGATGGACCTGAAGCTCGACTAGATGTTGCAGAAGTGTGTATGTGTACATTATTCAAAGCAGAGGAAGTCCATAAATAAAATCCTTGTGTGGGTGTGTAATGAGTCCAGCTGTCTGGTCACAGTGTCCAAAAGAGTCAGAGTTACATCCTCCATGTTTAGCTTTATAAGAGTCAGTGTTACATCCTCCATGTTTAGCTTTATAAGAGTCAGTGTTACATCCTCCATGTTTAGCTTTATAAGAGTCAGTGTTACATCCTCCATGTTTAGCTTTATAAGAGTCAGTGTTACATCCTCCATGTTTAGCTTTATAAGAGTCAGAGTTACATCCTCCATGTTTAGCTTTATAAGAGTCAGAGTTACATCCTCCATGTTTAGCTTTATAAGAGTCAGTGTTACATCCTTCATGTTTAGCTTTATAAGAGTCAGTGTTACATCCTTCATGTTTAGCTTTATAAGAGTCAGTGTTACATCCTTCATGTTTAGCTTTAGAAGAGTCAGAGTGGCATCCTCCATGTTTAGCTTTATAAAAGTCAGTGTTACATCCTCCATGTTTAGCTTTATAAAAGTCAGTGTTACATCCTCCATGTTTAGCTTTATAAGAGTCAGAGTGGCATCCTCCATGTTTAGCTTTATAAGCAATCTGGAGTGGGTCCAGTCCTCCTGTCACAGACCTGAAGAGGTGGTCACCTACCTAATGTTTTTGTATACATATAATTTAGTTATTGTTTACCTGTTATTCCTTTAGTTGTTGCATTATATATTAATTTATTTTAAAACAGTAAGGAGAGTGTTGCAATTATCCAGTCAGGACTTTATGAGTATGTCAGGGAGGGTCTGAGCCTTGAGATGTTTGGAGGTAAAAGAATGAAGTCTGAGTAATTGTTTTAATGTGTGATTTAAAAGAAAGTGTACTGTCCACATTGACTTGAGTTGACAGCGAGACCGTTTTGGAAAGTTTGGACTGAGCCGATGAGCTTGACCTCTGTCTTGTTGCTATTGAGTTTAAGTTTTTGAAGTACTCTAAATCTAAGCTTAACCCACCTTCTCCTCTTTCTATCCACACAGTCGTCTGAGGAAGGGTCCTTCAGCCCCATCTACTGTGCTGTTGCCCAAGAAACTGAAGGAATATCAGGGAAGTATTTTGACAGCGACTGTTCCTTGGTTCTTCCAGCTCCCCTGGCCAGAGACGCCGCACTCGCAGTCAAGGACTTTGAGTTCTGCGAGAGATTAACATCCAAGCTTTGATTAAGCAAGAGCAAAAGAGAGAGACATAAGGAGAGCAAAAGAGAGAGACACAAGGAGAGCAAAAGAGAGAGACACAAGGAGAGCAAAAGAGAGAGACACAAGGAGAGCAAAAGAGAGAGACACAAGGAGAGCAAAAGAGAGAGACACAAGGAGAGCAAAAGAGAGAGACACAAGGAGAGCAAGAGAGAGAGACTACACTCTAAAAAATAAAGGTTCTTCAAAGTTTCTTTGTTGGGGTATATGGTTCTTTGAAGAACCTTTAACATCTAAAGAACCTTTCCATTGCACAAAAGGTTCTTTGTAGCCCCAAAAAGTACTTTAGATTATATAATGGTTCTTCACCATTAATCTCATGTGACCTTACATTTTTGGAGTAAATTTGTGTTTCCCATAC
>JACXGM010032112.1:0-12748 GCA_016801145.1 Umbra pygmaea
ACTGACAGGTTAGTAGTCCTTCATTAAATTAACACTGACAGGTTAGTAGTCCTTCATTAAATTAACACTGACAGGTTAGTAGTCCTTCATTAAATTAACACTGACAGGTTAGTAGTCCTTCATTAAATTAACACTGACAGGTTAGTAGTCCTTCATTAAATTAACACTGACAGGTTAGTAGTCCTTCATTAAATTAACAGTGACAGGTTAGTAGTCCTTCATTAAATTAACAGTGACAGGTTAGTAGTCCTTCATTAAATTAACAGTGACATGTTAGTTGTCATTCACTGTGGGCTGAATATCATCTTAAGGCCATATGATAGGTAATCAATAAGGCTCGATGGGAGTGGTTTGAGCCTGACTATGGGTTCTCCAGCTTTCCCCGGACCTCTGGAACGAGGAACCGCATATTGGCATAGTGCCTCCAGGAATTTGGGATAGACAAGCTGAATCATCTACGTTGCGCACTACAGCGACTTCTTGTTTGCAGATCGGACACCTGTGAATTCAATCACGGAAGTATAGTTGGTGAGCGTAATCATCCTGTACATGATCTGACTAAAGGCTTCCGTGTTGGATGAGCAGTGTAAATATAATTGGCGGCTCTGCGACATGTGGTTGGATGAACCATGTGCGTGCCCCTCGCCATCCCGCATCTGTACAAGAAGTTGCGGAGCGGCAACAAGGCAGGGTTAGTGGTATTGTCAAAGACAAAAAAATAAATTAAAAAGGCATAATAGTTGTGATAAATTACCATATAATAAACATTAAGTGTTCTTGCTAGGTCATTGTTTATTGTGAAATAGTGTCAGTAGAGCACAAACCCCTCAGATGACATATTGTTCTCATAAAACAGTTGTAAATGCAATTAAAGAAGTAAAAAGTTATGTCACAGTCATGGAATAACGCAGCAATACTCATTCCTGCTCTAATGGGCCACAATTACATGTTTTCCGTCCAACCCCAGTTACAAATCTTGCGACTACCCTGAGTTGGTGTGACATCGTAGTAATTAGCTTCACCTGTGCTAACTTTGGTTTGTAACATAAACCTATGGAATGGCGGCACACAGGAACATGGAATGAGTATCGCTGGTATACAGTTTTCTATAACAAAGCTCTCAGCCAATCAGCATTCAGTATGCAAACCATGGTATTGATTATGCATTATTATACCGCCTGTTGGAGGCCTGTGTTTACGTGTAACGTGTGTTGGTGTTCAGGACTGCAGACACCTGTACTCCACCTCAACAAGGGTGTGGTCAACGAGGGAGAGGATGTGATTTTGCGTTGCTCTGCCCCCGAGGAGACTGGTTCTATTATCTTCTACTTTTACAAGGACACTAAAGACCTCCATGAGGAAACGGTCAACACCAACCATGTGGAGTTCACACACCGCTTTGACAGATCTGGAGTCCACAGACTACACTGTGATTACAGGGTCATACTGCTGCCCGACTCTGTCAGGTCCAACCACAGCAACAGTGTGGTCGTCACTGTGAAAGGTTAGCAAAGCCAACAGACACTTTGAAAATATACCCAGGACACAAATAACAAAAGATAATTTAAATGAGTGTAGAAAAGCATGAACACCATGGATGAGGCTTCATATATATTGGTGAAAAAAATGGTTGAAACTTGACTGTGAAATGCCCTTAAATATTGGTTTTGGCCTATCTGTACATCCTGTAGAACTCCTGATCTCACCGGTGATCTCGGTCGAACCATCTGGATCAAGGATCATTGAAGGGGATTTCCTGAAAATTGTGTGCAGTGTGAGTGGACGCCTCAGCCCGAATCACTCGTCTAAGCTCAAAATCCTTCTGACCAAAGGCCAGGATGTACTGAGTGCTGGTCAGACTAGAGCCAACTACAGCGTGAGAGCAATGGCCGAACACTCTGGGGCGTTTGAATGTGTCCTACAGATGGGAAATATAGACAAGCGCGCAACTGAACATGTGATTATTAAAGGTTTGTAGAATAGTAAGGAATTCAATATCTGTTGTAAGGTTTTAGTCAACTTTCCCCAAATTCTAACGTTTTTCTAATTTTCTGATTGCAAGAGTATTGGAATAATAACATCCTCATCCTCAAACAGTGTTGGGTAATTAACTTTTTTCCACAGAACTGTTCTCAAAACCTGTTCTGGCCATGGAACCAAAGGAGGTGTTTGAAATGGAGGAATTCAATTTAACCTGCAAGAGTTCCAACTACTCTTCTGACAGAATCAGCATGTCAGACCTAAAATACTCATTTTATAAGGATGATAACTTACTGGCGGCAGGCAGCGTCAATGGAATATATATTTTAAAAGCACAGAACCCAAATGGAAATTACTTTTGTAAAGCAGAAGCCATGATGGTCTCCAAGTTCAGCGAAAAGCTGACTGTCCGAGCAAAGGGTAAGACATTGAGTGAATTAGTTTAGTAAACAAGTAATGAAAAGTAACACTGTTGTGAGACTATGCTAAAGGCAGTGATGAGTGATGTATCTTATGCAACAATATGGTGTGACTGGAAAAATTATGATGTTTCTAATATCTGTTCCTGTGGTCCATTGTAGTTCAGGTGGGAGAGTCTAAAGTTATGTGTTTAATATCTGAAGGTGAGCCTAGTGCAACATCAATCTGTCCTTTTCTCTTCCTAGTTCTGGTCAGTAAACCTGAGATAAAAGCCATTGGCAGAGTTATTGTAGGAAAGCTATTCCAGGTGCGCTGTCACTCAGACCGAGGCAGCCTGCCCATCTACTATACATTGTTGAGGAAGAATTCTGCGATTAACCAGACTGCTGTGTGGGAATCCCACCGTGAGGCCATCTTTCCCGTCACCATCCAGCATCGTAGTGACATACAGGACTATAAGTGCAGGGCGAAGAACCACCAGGACAATATGGACAGCAACTCGCTCAACACATCTGTCACAGGTGAGGCTGTTAAAGTATGGATAGGCAGATTGTAGCATTACTGGAAATGGGAATCTGTCTTTCTTAGATATATTTGCTTGACATTTATTCTAATAAAATACGATAATTAAGTGTGTTCATCCATTTTACCATGGCTTTACATTCCCCCGGTTTGTTCATTTAGTTGATCCTCCAATCAATTTGCTTAAAGGTGCTATATGTAATACATGTACTGTATTAAATCCAAAAATGACACCAATGCCTCATCAGATATTAAGGAAACATGTTAAGCTGAAATACTATATTTTCTGAAAACAATGCTAATGTCAGTATTTTGTCTTTTGGAAAAGTACGTTCCGTGACGGAATTTATGTTTATGTTTTGGCCTGTGTGTTGTTATCAACTGCCCATTTTGACAGCACGAACGGATTGCCAGGCATACCTGTAAAAACGCAAACAGCCATGGAAGCAGCAAACAAACGAACGAGATCATAGAGATTCTACACAACCTAAAAAACTCTGCATGTTTCTAAACGGTTCCATGACCATAGACGTAGTAAAACACGGTTCGCTTGTCATGATTGCACTGATCTTGTTCGTCACGTTAGTTTTGATTCTGGGGAGGAGGAGGCGGAGGGAATTAACTCGGGTGTTTTGAATTTGAACTGTAGGACCCATTTTTTAACGCTGGCTGTCCGTTTTACATATAGCAACTTTAAGATATTGTTTAATTTCAGAGAAAAAGTATTGAAAATGTATGGCTCATCACTTAAAGGTGCAATCTGTAGAATTCAAGCTGTAACAAAGGAACTACTTTCTCTTTCCAGCTAACCTGTTTAGTACTGCTGTAAACATTTTATTTCTTCAAATCTCCAATATCTGAAAAATGTCTGTTAACAAATGTTGTGAACTCATCCTGATTGCAATTCTTGTTAAAGTGGCAAAATAAGCAGTTCACGGTGTAGGAAATTATTTACCCATCTAAACAGCTTCTTCCTATTTTGAATACATAATGAATTACATGTTCTACATCTTTTTTTAAATGGTCACTAAAAGAGAAATTTCTGTTTTTCACTCTGCAAAATTCTACACAGTGCACCTTTCAGAAAATCATGAAGATTCTGTTGCTTATTTTTCTAACTTAATTGTTTTTCTTTTAGATACACAGGACACCCGGGAAAGTATTCACGGCACTTCACTTTTTCCACATTTTGTTATGTTACACCCTTATTCAGAAATGGATTCAATTCAGTATTTCCCTTAGAATTCTACAAACAATACTCCATAATGACAATGAGAAAGAAGTGTGTTTGAAATCTATAAAATCTATTAAAAAATAAACATGATAAAAGCACATGTACATAAGTATTCACAGCCTTTGCCATAAAAATCTAAATTGAGCTCAGGTGCATCCTGTTTCCACTGATCATCCTTGAGATGTTTCCACAACCTGATTAAAGTCCACCTGTGGTACATTCAGGTGATTTGGAAAGGCACACACCTGTCTATATTAGGTCCCACAGTTAACAGTGCATGTCAGAGCACAAACGAAGCAACGAAGTCCAAGGAATTGTCTGTAGACCTTTGAGACAGGATTGTATTAATGCACAGATCTGGGGGAAGGGTACAGAAAATTATCTTCAGCATTGAAATTCCCAATGAGCACAGTGGCCTCCATCATCTGTAAATGGAAAAAGTTTGGAACCACCAGGACTCTTCCTAGAGCTGGTTAGAGTTGCCATTGGGTCTGAAAACCGACCCAAGCCAGGTCAGATGAGGCCCGAGCCCAAGCCCAGTCCGACGTCACAGAAATCAATTAAGCCCGGTCCGGAAAAAAAGCACTGATGGGGGGGATAAAAAATAAATAAAAAAGTTATGTCGTTGATGCAGCTACAGTGTGTGCATAAACCTTTAAATACGTAATGATATGGAAAGCAATATAACAAAAATGAAAGTAAATTGAACGGACCTTGCAGTAAAGGTGCAAAAATTATGAAAATGTTTATGCTTCCTTGTTTATGTTTGGAAATGCGTGCAGGTCCTGCCTATTTTGAGTTAAGCCTCAACTGTAGCCTACGCTTCTCCGGTATAGTCTTATAATAACGCTTTTAGTTTCAATCAGTTGAAAAATAAACTGAGTTTAATTTTTGTTTCTAAGCTTTTTCAAACAGCCATTTAGCTAAATATTTGAAACACAGCTATCTATTATCGAGCTTTGAATCATGTGACCATAATCATTATTCAAATTAAGAGTTGACTATTAAAACAAAATGAAAGACAAATAACGAACTATAATGAAATACAATCATTATTATACCATTTACAACATAATCTCTTAGGACTTGCTGCAAGAACAGACTGGGTTCAAAGTCAAACTAACAAGGAAAACTAACCGATTACAGTATTTCTTTTTGCGAGTAAACATCTCTAACTGTTTAACTGAAAAAAATCATGTCATTTCGCGACATTTTGTAGGACAGAAAATAGTTTGCTTCATTCAACTAAAATGCTTACAAAGGCTTGTAGCTACTTTAAGACAAGCTGCAACAATGTTTTGTATAAAGTTGCTGCAGACGAGACGTGTGAATGGCGCTGCAGAGAAGACATAGCCTACCTGTCTTGCCTTCATATTTAAAAATGAACAGCATGTTCTGCATTTTACATTCTCAATGGATTCACCAGTGTTTTTACCATCTAAGTCAAATTATTTTCTAAAATCAGACTTCCCTTTCTCTCCTGCGCAACCATGGGCCATCTAACTTTTTTGGGTTTGGGCTGAGAATTACAAATCTTGAGCTGGCCGCCCAGCCAAACTGGGGAGAAGGGCCTTAGTCAGGGAGGTGACCAAGAACCCATTTGTCACTCTGACAAAGCTCCAGTGTTTCTCTGTGGAGAGAGGAGAACCTTCCAGAAGAACAACCATCTCTGCAGCTCTCTACTAATCAGACCTGTAGAGGCCAGACGGATGCCGATCCTCAGTAAAAGGCACATGAGAGCCTGCCTGGAGTTTGCCAAAAGGCAACTCAAGAAATCCCAGACCATGAAAAACAAAATTCTCTGGTCTGATGAAACAAAGATTGAACTCTATGGCCTAAATGGCAAGCATCATGTCTGGAGGAAACGAGGCACCACTCATCACCTGGCCAATACCATCCCTACAGTGAAGCGTGGTGTTGGCAGCATCGTGCTGTGGGCATTTTTTTCAGTGGCAGAACTGGAAGACTAGTCAGGATCGAAGGAAAGATGAATGCAGCAATGTACAGAGACATTCTTGCTGAAAACCTGCTCCAGAATGTTCTGGACCATAGGCTGTTGTCCCAGAAGGAAGCCACCTCTAAAGATGATGCACAAGAAAGCCCTCAAACAGTTTGCTGAAGACAAGTTGACTAAGGACATGGATTACTGGAACCATGTCCTGCGCTCTGATGAGACCAAAATAAACCTTTTTGGTTCAGATGGTGTCAAGCGTGTGTGGTGGCAACCAGGTGTAAAAAGACAAGTGTGTCTTGTCTACTGTCAAACATGGTGGTGGGAGTGTCATAGTGTGGGCCTGCATGAGTGCTGCCAGCACTGGGAAGCTACAGTTCATTGAGGGAACCATGAATGCCAACATGTACTGTGACATACTGAAGCAGAGAATGATGCTCTGCCTTCAGAGACTCGGCCGCAGGGCAGTATTCCAACATGATAAAGACCCCAAACACACCTCCAAGCAGAGCCGCCGGCAGGTGTGTTGCGAGCTGGCATTTGCCCCAGTACTTATCGAAGTAGTGTGGCGCCGCCCCACCCTTTTTAGCCCTCTAAGTGATTTTGTCACCCTAAGTGTCGAGCGCGATTATCTCGCGAATCCTACATGCTAGCAACTAAAATTGGAAAGAGGGGAATTAGATGCAAATAATGCGTGGTGGCTTATCCCTGTCGGTTAAACGCAGTCGGTGCTATTGTGCCTCGAATTCTGTCATGTTTTTTAGACAGTCACGTTTTTTCTTTTACACATTACAGACAGGAAGTAGGAAGTGAAAATGACAAAATAACAACTCTGCAATGATATAGGCCATCATCCTGCACAACACCAACACTTTTTGGAAGTGAAAAATGAATGGGATTTTAAATACATATGGAAATATAGTAAGAAAGGGGTGCAGCATTTTGATGTTCACTTGTTTGTATGTCCTCCAAACTTTGCGCACTAGTCCAGGAGCCCGGGGAGCTTGACAATATGCATTTAAAAGCCTTATTCACCATGGTTTACATGCTTGTACACTTTAAAACAACAGTATATATTTGTTCTTTAGTTATTTCAGATAAAAATTTCATTAAACAAAATTCAATGACCCAGGATGTTGAATTTCAATCATCTATGTTGTAGCCATGGGTCTGCTGAGTCCAAAAACATAAGGCCAATTCTTTGGGGAAAATCAAGGTATGTCAAACTCCTTAAAGCATAACTCTCGCCAAAATGCAACCGAATGTCTTTTTTTTATTTACTCTTTATTTTATTTACTTGAGTCAAAGTTTCGTTTAAAAGCATAATTAGAAAGGAAACGCCACTTTTAAGATTTTCTGTATTTTTGGTTTCGGTCAAATCGCCTTTTGAATGGGAGTGATAGGAGTACTACCATGTGTACAGCCCATGGTGATACTTTGAGCAATCTCTTATGTTGTGTCAAGCCTTCTTTGTGTTTTAAAGATAGCGATTTTGATGCTATCAAAATCGCTATCTTTAAAACAAAAATCGCTATCTTTAAAACACAAAGAAGGCTCGACACAACATAAGACATTGCTCGAAGTATCACCATGGGCTGTACACATGAACTCGAGCATTGAGAACATTGTTTGTGTACACAGAGTTTACTAAAAAGAAAGGTTTTGTACAACTCATCTTAGCAGTTTGTGTTTCTGCTGGCTGCCATTTTGCCTTTCAAAAAGTGGCAATCTTATGCGAATGAACGGACTCCATAGAAGGAAATGTCATTAAGTTGTAATTTTGAAAATTTGACACTTAGCTCATGGCAATATCTATTCAAATAATATCAACGGTTTTTATTCAATACATCATTCTAAATAATCTAAACTTAGCTGACATAAAATTTCACGTGAAACATTGTAACATTGGCAACAACTACCCACACGAGACCTTATGTGACTTTTCCATTTTTGATTTTAGTATTATTTCATATGATGCTCCGTTATGAACTACAAGGTCCATATTATTTTTCACTAACGACAAAACAACGAATTATCCATGCATTTATATGGAACTAAGCTTTAGGAGCGTTCCATGTTTACTCTCCTCCCTGTAATGTTGCATTCGGAAATCAACACATTAATCATGTCTTTGTGTTTCTATGTTGGTTTCTTTTTAAGTGTACTGCTTACCATATAGAGCTAAAATCAGTATTTTTAAACATATTATCTGCTCTGTTGTTTTATACTACAGTGTTGTTTTTTACAGTAGCTGTTTTTGGCTTTAATGTTTCAGACTTGTGATTCAGAATTATGACTAAGATTTGTAGTAGTTTGAATAGGTTTTTATTTGCATGACCCAAAGAGAAAAAAAATCCTATCATAGATCTATAGCACAGATGCAATTAGACAAGGCAAGTACTGTAAATTAATTGTTACATGACTTGTCTGTCTGGATAAGTGTCGACTAAGTTACTCAAATGTATGTGAATGATAACAGTTAACTTTCATCAACAAAGCATACAATTAGGACACATACGTTTACCTTACAAGTTCGGGAAAACTTCAGACTGATCCCCAAAAAAGGCCCACAAATTTTACAACCTCTGCCTCCAAGACAACCACAGCCTTGCTAATGAAGCTGAGGGTGATGGTGATGGACTAGCCAAGCGTGTCTCCAGATCTAAACCCTATTGAATATCTGTGGGGCATCCTCAAATTGAAGATGGAGGAGCGCAAGGTCTCTAACATCCACCAGATCCATGATGTCATCATGGAGGAGTGGGAGAGGACTCCAGTGGCAACCTGTGGTGCTCTGGTGAACTCCATGCCCAAGAGGGTTAAGGCAATGATGGAAAATAATGGTGGCCACACAAAATATTGACACTTTGGGTCCAAGTTGGACATTTTGACTTAGGGGTGTACTCACTTTTACTGCCAGCGGTTTAGACCTTACTGGCTGTGTGTTAAGTTATTTTGAGGAGACAGCAAATTTACACTGTTATACACGCTGTACGCTCATTACTTTACATTGTGACAAAGTGTAATTTCTTCAGTGTCGAAAACATGAAAAATGATAATCATATATTTACAAAAATGTGAGGGGTGTACTCCCTTTTGTGAGAAACTGTACATGTGCTTTTTTCAGTCAATAAATTTTCTAAGATTTCAAACACTTCTTTCACATTGTCCTTATGGGGTATTGTTTGTAGAATATTTTGGGAAATAAGTAAATTAATCCATTTTAACATAAAATGTGGAAAAAGTGAAGTGGTGTAAATACCTTCCGGATGCACTGTAGCTGATTGAAATAACCTAAAGTCTCATTAAACCTTTCCTCCACACTTCCTCTCAGTGCCCCTGTCCAGTCCAGAACTTGGCGTCTCCTCCGATTTGTTGGCCACTCAGTCGTTCATTAGCCTGGACGTCCCAGAGGGATATGATATCTACCTGGTCTGCTCTGTGCAAGGTTCTTATCCAGTCAGTTTTAAGTGGTACCGCGATGGGACTGCCATGCCCATATTGACCAGGACCTTGACCCAAACCACTGATGTCTATCAGATTGAAAAAGTGGATTACAAAAACAGCGGCATCTACTACTGTGAGGCAAACAACTCTGCTCAGAACATAGTCCGCAGCCAGGCGGTCACTGTAGATGGTAAGAAATGGTAGTTACAGAATTGTTAATTTACCTTCAAACACGTGTATACACACAACAGGGACTCACTGTAGATGCCTCACAAACTGGTTTCATATTGTAGTTACTGGATGCATCAGAGCAGCAAAGTATTATAGCAAAACTAAAGCTTTGTTTCGGAACCAGGACTCTTCAGGGGCAGGTTTAGAAGATCTGGGGCCGTAACCTTCACTGCAGAGGAGAAATAAGAAGCACTGTCTGACCTCACTATTAATGAACCCTATGGAAATCTTCATTTATAGAGCTGATTAGCTTGAACCAAGCTTAATGCTCCCCAGCTCCCCAGGCGTTGGTTTTTCGCAAGTTAAGATTACAGTAAACCTGCAGACTAGCGACGGTACCCCAGGTCACCAGGAAACGACTCATCCACAAAAAACGCCAACTGTCATTAGCCAGAGCATTTAGACCTAGGCCAGTTCAGTAGCCATGTTGGCACTGCTGACACTAAAGCCACCTGGATGAGAGGCAGCTGATTACAGAAGGATGGGGGAAAATGGAGGGAACAGACAAAAAGGAGCCTGTGGATGGAAAAGGTTCAGGCAAAGTTATGTTTTTGCTTTGTATTGAATCATATTGTACGATAGCTTATGAAATTAGCACAGTGATTTCCTAATAGTTGCTAGTTGTAAATAAACTCTACAGTACACATGATATCATAATCAGCATGTTGGGTTTTAGATTTCCGTGGTGTCATGTTGTAAAATTGTTAAATATCGTCACCTACCTAAAATACTCGCCTTGACGAAATGACAAAAATGATTTTCTTGCCTAAATCATCTCCTCATGGTGCTGGCCACCTCTGGTAAAATTGCCTACATCTTCAGTTGAACGGGTCATGTACAACTTTATTATAACTGCTTAAGTGAAGTATATTCAGTATTTAGTTCAGTTTTTTGTGTTCTGAAAAACATGAAAAAATTACTTTTTTAGGCTATTATTGTAGGAAGGTGACGATATTGAAACGTTCTATATGCCTCTCTACCTTATATATATATATATTTATTTTTACTTTTCCCTTACCTACTGAGACCAATCCCTGACAGTCCTGTCAACATTTTTGTAAAAAATAACTCCCTTTTTTAAAATTACATATAATTGTTATATTCATACTATACTAATGATTATATAAAATCTGCTTCACAGCGGCCTTCACTTGGAACAGTGAACTATTTCGCTGCACAACTACGTCACGGTGGTCAGGATTTGTATCCTGGTTGCTTTATTCCATCTCTGCTAGGGCCGCCTTGTGCTGCCCAGGGTAGATGGGTTAAGTAGTCGGACACAATTACCTTGTCACGTAGCCCTCATGCCACTCTTTGTATGCCTTTCGGTCACCTATGATTTCAATCACAGTTGTATAGTTGCCAAATGTGTAAACCACCCACATATGTACCGGCTTAAGGGGCAACGTGATAATTGGACAGCTTGGTAAAACGCTAAGAGAAAGCATCTGATTGGTCTTCAATCATCCCACACCTGCTGAGGGATTGCAGAGGTGACAAATTGTGTGGGGGGACAAACATGAAAAGTCCCCCCCAAAAAAATAAATCTTTGAGGAACTTGAACTGTCCTTTCCTACCGTCTCGTCAGTCTCTCTGAACCGCTCATCTGTTGGTTGGCTTTGCCCCTTCCCACCCTCACTAACATCCTGCATACCTCTCTGCCCACCCCCCTATCCTGTCCCTCCACCTATAGTGAAAATGGCGAAGTGGAAGAAGGTGCTGATTGGGGCCTGCTGCCTGTTGGTGGGGGCTGTCCTGGTCCTGGGATGTGTACTGTTCTTCAAGTCCAAGAGAGGTAGAGAGACGTACACGCCTGCAGCCACACAGACCCCTGCTGCTGTCTATGTTTGAACAGCCATGCTCTGTCTCACCTCTTTCTCATTATTATGTAGGTAAAAGAGACAACGTTGCTGAGCTGTCAGTGTGAGTTGGCTTGCTCTATTTGCTTTGCTATGTACACGACACACCCAGGGATTTCCTTTGTGATAGTGGCCATTGAATGTGTTTTATTCAATCCATGCAGCCAGATTACTCCAAAACTCTTTAAGCTTCTCAAAGTCAATAAGAGTCCAAGTCTCACGTTCTTGGTCAGGTAGAACTGTATACCTCAATCCCGAAGCTAATGGGCTGGCTGAGATAGTCATGTTACAGTTTGTTTTTGAGTGAGGGGGTAATTTTATTATTTTATCTGTCTGGTGTCCGGCGCTAAGACCGCTACACCAAACAGCTATCACTTTAATAGAAAAGCTATCACTTTAATAGAAAGTCATATTAGAGTCAGCGGTTACACTTTATTTGGAGAGTCTGACATTCCATCTGTATGTGCTCTACAGATAGTTTGTTGATGATATGAATATCAACAAACTTTCAACAAACCATCTGTTGATAAGCAACAAATTGTGTATTTTAAGGGTAGGGGTAAGTTTAGAATATGTTTTAGGGTAATGGTTAAGGTTAGGTTTAACATAAGGGGAATGGTTAAGGTTAGGATTAGGGTTAGGGTTAGTAGATAGTTTGTTAAAATGTTGTTGACAGTATGCAGATAATATGTAGAGCATCTAGAGATGGACTCTCAAAATAAAGTGTTACCGAGTCAGCTATTACTTTAATAGAAAGTCATTTTAGAGTCAGCTATCACTTTATTAGAAAGTCATTTTAGAGTCAGCTATCACTTTATTACAAAGTCATTTTAGAGTCAGCTATCACTTTATTAGAAATTCATTTTAGAGTCAGCTATCACTTTATTAGAAAGTCATTTTAGAGTCAGCTATCACTTTATTAGAAAGTCATTTTAGAGTCAGCTATCACTTTATTAGAAAGTCATTTTAGAGTCAGCTATCACTTTATTAGAAATTCATTTTAGAGTCAGCTATCACTTTATTAGAAAGTCATTTTAGAGTCAGCTATCACTTTATTAGAAAGTCATTTTAGAGTCAGCTATCACTTTATTACAAAGTCATTTT
>JACXGM010032113.1:0-12750 GCA_016801145.1 Umbra pygmaea
AGCACATTTCAAGCAAACGCCCTTTTCCATGCAGGAAGTTGGCATTATTAAAACACTTCCTACTTCCTGAATCATCATCTTAGATTCCGGTTTCTCTATCACAGAATATATGCGGTGGTTAACTACTGTGTTGTTTTGAGGAATTTTGATATTTATGATTAAACATGGCTGCTAATACGTCAGCCGCTGTTACAGAACCTCCTGGATTAGAGACTCAACGCAAAGAAATCGAGTCTCTGCTCCAGGAACATGAACTGCGTGCAGGGGATACTTGGTGAGACTTTTGCCGCTCTCTGAACTGAACTGACATCCACACGCAACATTTATACCAGAAAAACAAATGACAGCAATGAGTCCTTGACTCCCTAAGTTGGGTACAGTACTGTACATTATAAATGATATAGCTAATTATCATAAGTCTTCCAAATCTTATGATTAGGACACGTTGTTTATTTGGTAACGCCAGTGAATAAACATCGGTTGAAGTATTGTTATTCATGTTGCCAGAATCTGAAAGCTGGTGTTTGGCGAATGGCGTTTTACCACTGTGTTAGCATTAGCAAGTTGGCTAAAGAAATGCTGTACTACTAGCTTATCTCTCCTCCGCACGTTCTTGCTATGCCAGTTTACGTCAGGGTTAACTAGGTAGATTGCGTTATTACTGACATGTAATGTAAATTCCCAGCTAACATAGTCAGTTGTGGCATGTCACGAACAAATGTAACTACTGTAGGCTGTTAAACAAGCACGCTAACGTTAAAAGTTTGATGTATTAATTCTGATATCACACTGCAATGTTTATTATTTGAAAATATTGTGTTAATCATGTACATGTAACTAAGCTACTACTGTAGCTAGATTTAATACCAGCTGTAACTGCCAACAACAGATCAACAGCTGTCTTTAGCTAGTGTCTTAGAATCGTGTTCGTATTTTCGGGTGTGTTTTCCTGTTAATAATGATTTAACTACACAGTTAGCAAGTTAGCTAACTCGGGTTAGAGTTGGCACCGTCGTTACCTACAGTGTACCCAGATAGCTGGCTTCTACTTTCGTTTTACCAGCAAAGTGTCTTTGTATGTAAGTGTCGTTTTCCTAACAAACTCAGAGCAGACTTCAGTACTGTACGCTGTCTTCCATAATTATTATCCATTCCTGTAGTAGTTAGAGAGTTAGCTAGATGTATGGATTTTGCCTGTATATTATTCAATAAATAGCCACTCAAAATACAACCCAGTCATCAAATATGCAATAAAGGGATGGCTAAAGGGGATGTTGTGTGGAGTGTTTAAATGAATCTGGTCTGCAACCTTGCTCAAATGCTGAACAAGATTGTTGTGCCAGTGACCTACAAAATAACAATCTTCAATTGATAGTTCTTTTTTTTATCCAAGTCATGAAATTGAGCTGTTCTAATCACATGCAGGTACCTGGTGGAGAGAAGATGGTATGAGCAGTGGAGGGAGTATGTGGAGAAAGGAGATCAAAACTCTTCTTCTTTTCCTGGACAGATTGACAACACAGAGCTGTTTGAGGGTGAGTGTAATGTTAGGCTTGTGTTGTCCTTAGCCTTACTTCGTTTGCTGTCACATACTGTTATTATTATTATTTTTCTTTATTTTAGAATTTTACCCTTATTTTTCTCCCCTACCAATTTGTCATGTCCAATTCCCCTTTCACCTTATCTCATCGTTAACTCTGTAAATGTGGGATTGTCAAAGATGAGAGTACAGCTGGGCCCGTATTCACAAAACATTGTATCTCACCACTAAGAGGACTCCTAAACAGCAGTAAAAGTTGTTAGCTAAGAGTTACCTCTTAAAACCTATTCACAGAGCTGATTAGACCAACTTTCAGTAAGGAATTCTGAGAACTCTTACAATAAGAGAAAGGGCGTGGTTGACCCAGTTTCTATGGATGATGATGCAATGTTCCACGAACAAGCTTATTTACTATGCCCGCAGTGATTGGCTGATAGGGGATGGGTGTCCATCAATGAATACAGTAATATTGTAGAATGTTGGATGTTGAGATATTGAAATAAAGATAGACAACTAAAAATGTAGCTGAAGTGTCCCCATTAAATATTAGACTAAGAATTATATACTGACTAGCGAAGTATATCTTCAGCTAATTGCCAGCCTCTTACATGTTTGGCAGCTTATTACAATTAGTGGATATGCATAAACAATGTTTTCATTATTAGACTAGACCCCTCATCACCAAATCTGGACCGCAAAGCCAGTTCCACTTTATCCTGTGATTTATTTAGACCGGGAACACCAGGTGCAAATAATGATGAGGTAGAACAGATAACCAGCAGCCTCCGGACCTCGTAGAGTATGATTTGAATACCCCTGGACTAGAACATCGACTGAACGCTACATAGAGTGAACAAAAATGAAAACCAACAACAACTTTTACTTATAGGGCAACATGTGCTTAAGAGGAAGGACATTGTTACCGATACATTTAGAAGTTCAAAAGAACTTCAAAAACCAAAAAAGACATTTCAGAATATACACTCACCTAAAAGATTATTAGGAACACCATACTAATACTGTGTTTGACCCCCTTTTGTCTTCAGAACGGCCTTAATTCTACGTGGCATTGATTCAACAAGGTGCTGAAAGCATTCTTTAGAAATGTAGGCCAATATTGATAGGATAGCTTCTTGCAGTTGATGGAGATTTGTGGGATGCACATCCAGGGCACGAAGCTCCCGTTCCACCACATCCCAAAGATGCTCTATTGGGTTGAGATCTGGTGCCTGTGGGGGCCATTTTAGTACAGTGAACTCATTGTCATGTTCAAGAAACCAATTTGAAATGATTCGAGCTTTGTGACATTATCCTGCTGGAAGTAGCCATCAGAGGATGGGTACATGGTGGCCATAAAGGGATGGACATGGTCAGAAACAATGCTCAGCTAGGCCGTGGCATTTAAACGATGCCCAGTTGGCACTAAGGGGCCTGAAGTTTGCCAAGAAAACATCCCCCAAACCATTACACCAACACCACCAGCCTGCACAGTGGTAACAAGGCATGATGGATCCATGTTCTCATTCTTTTTATGCCAAATTCTGACTCTACCATCTGAATGTCTCAACAGAAATCGAGACTCATCAGACCAGGCAACATTTTTCCAGTCTTCAACTGTCCAATTTTGGTGTGCTCTTGCAAATTGTAGCCTCTTTTTACTATTTTTAGTGGAGATGAGTGGTACCCGGTGGGGTCTTCTGCTGTTGTAGCCCATCCACCTTAAGGTTGTGTGTGTTGTGGCTTCACAAATGCTTTGCTGCATACCTCGGTTGTAACGAGTGGTTATTTCAGTCAAGGTTGCCCTTCTATCAGCTTGAAGTAGTCGGCCCATTCTCCTCTGACCTCTAGCATCAACAAGGCATTTTCACCCACAGGACTGCAGCACACTGGATGTTTTTCCTTTTTCACACCATTCTTTGTAAACCCTAGAAATGGTTGTGCGTGAAAATCCCAGTAACTGAGCAGATTGTGAAATACTCAGACCGGCCCGTCTGGCACCAACAACCATGCGACGCTCAAAATTGCTTAAATCACATTTCTTTCCCATTCTGACATTCAGTTTGGAGTTCAGGAGATTGTCTTGACCAGGACCACACCCCTAAATGCATTGAAGCAACTGCCATGTGATTGGTTGAGTAGATCATTGCGTTAAGGAGAAATTGAATGGGTGTTCCTAATAGTCCTTTAGGTGAGTGTATATATGCCTACAAATATGTGGCTTTCCCAATTCTGTCCAGAACCAATGACTGTAAAATGTGCTGTTTATTATTATTTTTTGCCTGAGATCAACTGCAGAGATTGCAGAATTCAAGCGACAAACTGCCACAGGTTATATGGCATAGGTAAAGGATGTTCAACTACATTTGTGGTCAAAAGTTTTGAGAATGTCACAGGTATTGGTCGCCAAAAAGTTTGCTGCTTCAATGTTCTCAGATCTTCATGTCAGTAGTTACTAGGGATGGGACGGTATGAAAACTTTGGTCACTATAATCGTGATATGAAATTATCACGATTATCAATATTATCACGGTTTTGTTCAAATTAGATGGAAATGTAAAAAACTGATACACACACACTAAAAACATTTCAAACAGTTTTATACTTGGAAATCAACAAACAACAAATACAATTAGCAGCTATAAGCACTTTTTATTTTACTATAGTCTACCATTTAGTACTAAAGCCTACTATCCGATGTGATATCATTATGAATTCCCCATAAATTGATGACTGATAATCTTGTTAGAATTAGGCAATAGCTTTACCGTCTGCTGAAGTAAACAAAAGGGCTAGTTAACAGGATGATTTTTCACCTATGCTCTGAATTTGACTCTGTTGTAATAGCATATTCATGTAACACATAAATTACATTCATTGCTAATCATTTGATTTATTGTGATGGCAAACAGAATATCATCAATAAACTATATATACTATCGAAAATAGTCCTATTCCTGATATTTGGTAGACTACCAGTTACTGACAGGAATATCTTTTGCCTTATAGGCGTTAACTTACATGGTGGCTTGAATACTGTGCCAGTATACTGTGACTATCTCTGTGGATGGTTCCCATTGCCTGCTGTTTTGAATCTCTCAGATGAAGGAATGGAGTTGACCGTGTGTTTTAGTGAAGTTTTTTTTCGGATGTCGCAAGCGACAGATGTGTACTGAGAGTAGCTTAGGTTGGAATGCATTGTCTGACTTTTTTGAGGGAGACCAGCACACATATCGTTTGGATTGGGTTAGAGAACAATGTCTTTGAATTATATTTGCAAGTTATTTATGTTCACTATATGAAATAAATTAACACGTCTAAACGTATCTTATGTTCTATTTTGCCTGCAGCATTTTTATGTGCACACGATAGACTGTGCTTAAGTCTGCTGTAGAATTGCGACCAGCAGTTCAAACAAACTACTGAATAAAAGTAACTCCACGATGCCTGGCTCTTGAGTCGGTAGAAAGAAATGTTCCAAAGTAATACATGGCTCGACTACACTTGCGCTAATGAAACACAGAACGAGAACGTGGAGATTAACTGCTCAATGAGAGTGGGTTGTTATCGTTGCTTTGAGGTAGGCTACTGAAAAATGTGCAATGTAATAGGTAGCCTACTGGACTATTTACAGTAATGTTTATTAATATGCACTGTCCCTGTCAAAAAAAATACTGATCACAACTAATAATACATTTTAGTAAACAAAACTAAGGACACAAATAAAATATATTTTATATATTAGCTAAGTTAAAGTTAGCTAATATAACATAAGTTAACATTAAATATAAACAAGACTCATACTAAGCTAACTAACGAATGAAGTAAGTGTGTTGCTGTGAACTCATGGAGCTCCCGCAATCACCTGCTATTACTGTAATCTGGCAGCTGTTGCTAACTAAAATGTTGCACAGAGAAAGCGTTTATGGCTTCTTTCGACAAAATACAATGGAACAAAATAGCATGACTGCCGCAATTGTTTTATGACCTTATGAAATGAGATTTAAGACTTAAAGACAGTTTTAGACCGTAAATTCTGGAAAACGATATGAAGGCTATTTAAGACTTTAAGGATCTGCGGACACAAATCCCATTTAATTTTTTATGTTCCTGAAATTATTTCTGTGGTAAAAATAAAACTATGTGTAATAAGTTTACTATGAATTAATACAATACATTATCCCTTAAATGTCACCCTTAATATTTTGAACATTTTCGTTCGTCTTGGCTCAAATCTACTTGCTGTTAAACTTATCATCTGGATCAGGGCCGGCCCCAGGCTTAAGCGAACTAAGCGGCTGCTTGGGGCCACCTGGCCACCAGGGGGCCCCCAATCGAGTTTACAGGTGACTCTGCGTGGTAGGAGGGGCCCCCAAATTAAATTCAGCTTAGGGCCCCCAAAAGGCTCAGGCCGGCACTGATCCAGATACTTTGTGTTAATTACAAGTGAGATAATTAAATATTTCATCTCGAATCAATATTGTTTGTCCAATTATTTGCCCAAGTTAGTTATGGTATTGAAGTTAAAGTTTATGCATTCACTATACAGTGGCTGGTTGTCACAAAGATGACAGATTTGACGTGTTTCCCCCTTTTGCAGCGACTTTCCTCTGCAGACAGGGTGCCCATCCTCGATTAAAACTTGTGCAAAAAACAACGTTGCATGCGCGCACCTGCGTCAGATTGATTCTGGCTGGACAAGATTTACCGTGAGTTTTCAAAATCACGGTAATCAAAGACGGTTTTAATGAAAATTAAATTTTAAACGGTAATACTAACCTTACAGACATTTTATTGTGGTTTACCGTGAAACCTGTAATTGTCCCATCCCTAGTAGTTACAATGGTACACTGAAGTATAATTACAAGTATTCCGTAAGTGTCAAAGGCTTTCATTGATAATGACATTTGGTTTATGCTGAGTCAATACAGTTTATGCAAAAGTTTAGGCCCCCCTGACAATTTTCACTTATAAATAATTGGGTGTTTGGATCAGCAATTTCATTTTAATCTATCAAATAATGGAAGGACACAGTAATATTTGAGTAATCGAAATAGGTTTGATGTATGAACAGAAAATGTGCAATATGCATAAATGAAATTAGACAGGTGCATAAATTTGGGCACGCCAACAGAAATATCACATTAATATTTAGTTGAGCAAAAATAACAGCCTCTAGATGCTTCCTATAGCCTGTAATGAGTGTCTGGATTCTGGATAAAGGTATTTTGGACCAATCCACAATGCAAAACATCTCCAGTTCAGTTAGGTTTGATGAGAGCATGGACAGCCCGCTTCAAATCACGCCACAAATTTTTTTTCTGGGATGGCCATTCCAGAACATTGTAGCTACTTGTTCCTAAAATAATTTAAATTTGTTCAAACAAAATGGCAAAGAAATGGCAAAACACAGTAGGCATAGTACAATTTGTATTCGATACAACTTCGCCTATTAAATCTGTTTTGTAAAACAAACCCTTGGGTTTTGCCTCAAACATTTAGCCTGTGCATTTTGATAGTTGTCCTTTTATTAACCAATCGGATTTATTGCTTCACAACGGGAGTACAGATATCCAACGTAATTTCCAGAAGCACTTGATAAATATGCCTATATCTGGTTTCAAAATCAATACAAATATGACAATGAATATGCTGTACATATAGCAAATCTTTGATCGTAAGAACAATAATGGGCGGGTGAATACCATGCTTCGATTAATAAAACTATGAATTTTGTATTCGCTCCCAGTTTTCGGATAATGAAACACTTTAGTATTCATAACTGCATTTACGTTGTAACTCTAAGGATTTTTTTAAGGATTAGATCACTATGACTAGCCATACGGAGGAAAAGTAAGGAAAAACCCGGATGAGTAGGAGAGGATGGGATCAAATGTGCAATAAATAGAAATGTAATTAATGAATAGATTAATGTATAAATAATATTTTTTTAAGTTCATAAAATGTATAGCTCCGCCCCCCGATTTCATCGTCCGTCATGATGTTTCACTGTAGACATCGTCCGATGCCAAATTAGTAGACATCGCGCAACCCTAGACCATAATATTTTGTCTATCATTCAATGTATTTAGGCCACAGTAAAAATAAACAAACCGGTAAATTTTTACATAAATGTAATTTTCTATACATGTTCTCGCAGTCTGAACCGAGACATTCGTGGCGCCGACAAGATTGCGACATCTGTGATATGTGCAAATTTAACATTGAAATGTACCTGTCAATTGAAAATTGTCTGAGGTAATCAAAACCTGTCAGTCTCAAACCCTACCCAGACCTATGTGCGATAGCCAATTAGTTTCAATAGGCCTATATGCAAATAAGCTATTTGTCACACACAGTCTGCATCTCAGTTTGTGCTGGCGATGCTAAAGTACATACTTTTAAGTATAGGTTGACATTAACTTATTTTTGGCAACTTGTCCTTTGGTAAAGTGAAGACTTTTTTTTTTTTATTGTGCAATAGCAAAAACGCCTTGTCCAAAGCAGAAGTTTCAGATAATGTGAATGAACTGGCATGTCTGCAATTTCAGGGAAAGAGCAAAACTTCTCTCACCCTGAGTCCTGTCATACCAAGGGAATTTCTAGCCATTTTACAATTTTGGGACAAATGTAAATACCGGAAGGATTTTTGCAAGGGCATCATGGCCGTCAAGATAAAAAACACCAATTAAGGTGCCACAATGTATATGACATTGCTTTTAACCTGGGTGTTGTTCAAACAGCCACTTTGGTAGGTAGATACAAAATATGTTTGCCAAAGGTTTCTCAAATAACCTATGTATTACCACTTAGATTTTAATGTTTGTGATTGTCTTTTAACCAAAACATTAGTTGTGACAAAAGATTTAAGCTGCTGCAGGGGTGTGGAGTGATCGATAGTGAGCCATATAACCTTATGCCGTAGTACTCTTGGTAGCTCAGCCCTGCTCTCCCTGGGTGAGAGAGCTGACTGATAAGCACGTCAAATAATTACTTCAAACATAGGAAAATTGACAAATTATAGAATTTCACCCCTTTTAAAAGTACATTGTAACTCATTCCGTAAATGTGAGGGGCATTTCTTTCCAATTCAGTGGAAATCTTAGGGATCTCCAGTGATGGCCATTCCTGAGCTTTGGTCTGGTAGCCTGTTAATCTAATCATTTTAAAGTGAACTAATTTTGCACTTTCAAAGTGTTCGGTGTGTTGTGTACAATAACTGGTAAAAAAATGTGTGCTCCCACTACACTAACTCCTGCACAGGATCAATGGGTGATCTTAACAACCAGTTAGCCTACTGCATTATCAAAAGGGCACATTCCAATGTCAAACCTGTTTGGGCCATGTGGCATTGTCTGAAAAATCAAATCTACTACATACTAAAACCGTCTTTGTGCTGCACAGACTATGACCACACCCCAAATAATAATGAAATTATATGAGCAGGGACAGCCATGTTATTAGATCTATATATGATGTATAGTAGCCACATGTGAATAGATGTACGAAACAATGATCTATCATTAAGTTGACTGTAAATGAACAAGTGACATTTTCCAATTACATCAACAATTGTAAAGTTAATTAAAAAGCAGCATTCCGCAAATGAAGTTGGCCTTCATTTTGGCAGTGATGAGTTCATGAACTTTGATGAATTGATCATCATTATTATTAGAAGACAAATGACAGATTTTTCCCTTAAGGACAGAGTTCCCGCGGAGTCTTAAAAAGTCAAAAATTCTGAACGTTATATTTAAGGCCCTAAAACATCTTAAAATGCCAGATTTAAATTTTATTTAGTCAGGTCTAAAAAGGTTTTACCTGCATTGCACACGGACACTTTTTTTAAGGTGCAACAGTAACAAAACCAGCAGAACGCTACCCTCTGAAAGTTGGTTTGGTGTGTTGTAGTTCTATCTGGGTGATAATGATGTTGGTACTTACGCGATAACTACAAATCCTGTGGTAAATGCAATACCTGCCCGCAAAATACGTCTGTGTCTCCTCAGAGTTTGTTAAAGTTTGGCTAGGCCTACGTTTGGAAAATGGGAAAGTGTACTTTTAACTAGACATGGCTAGATCACAGCGATTTCCGCTGTTGGAATCAAATGGTACGCAGCTCCAGGGATGCGGCTGGAGTCACACGCCAGAGCGGAGTAACACAAGCTAGCCGCAAAATGCTTTTAGCAGACTTAACCAGTTTTGTGCCTCACCCCTGCCGTCCCTGCTGTTGTCACACACACACACACACACACACACACACACACACACACACACACACCGGATTATCTATATTTTAATTTTAGGTGTAAAGTTTTGGGCATTTGGCACATTGTTGGGTATACATTAGGGCTGAAATGGTACATGTTTTCGTATTGAACCGAAATGGTACGGGCGTCACGGTTCGGTGCATGAATTTAAACGGAGAATACACGGTATAAAAATAAATTAAACTCACGTGCAAATTAATTAATGTAATGTGGAACTACCGATAGATACGCAAGTTGTTTTTGGACACCTAATCTGTAGCCCCACCTTAGCCGAGCTCCACCTATGTATGCAGTTTTTTGTCAGATCGACGGTCCGGTGAGTGAGTCAGCACTAAGGAGGAGTATTGGTGGCGACCCACAAGAGTTAGAGGACCCGCCGACCTCTAAGATCGCAAGTTTGGGAACTTCGGTTTCACAGTCTGTTACAGTCATTAGATTGAGTGGTGGATAAGATGAGGACTGTGTGTCAGCGTTGTTCAGCAGCTGTTGGGTATGTGAGTGGAAATACAACTAACATGCTAACGGATATCAAACGCAATCACCCAGATGTGATAGCTCAGGGGAGAAACTGTATGACACTAGATGGTACAGCTTGAGACTAGAGGTCGACCGATTATGATTTTTCAAGGCCGATACGATTAACGATTATTGGAAAAACCAAAAAAGCCGATACCGATTAATCAACCGATTATTAGTTTTTAGTTTAACCGTTATTCTACCAGGCAAGTTGACTGAACACTTTCTCATTTGCAGCAATGGCCTGGGGGAAGGGAGGGAGAGGGGAATGAATGAGCAAATTGAGAGAGAGGGATGATTAGGTTGCCAGATTGGAAATTTGTCCAGGACACCAGGGTTAACACCCCTACTCTTACGAATAGAGTTTTGGGATCTTTAGTGACCACAGAGAGTCAGGACACCCGTTTTAATGTCTCATCCGAAAGACGGCACCCTACGCAGGGCAGATGTCCCCATCACTGCTCTGGGGCATTGGTAATGATCATTTGACCAGAGGGAAGACTGCCCCATACTGGCCCTCCAACACCACTTCCAGCAGCACTGGTCTCCCATCCAGGGACTAATCAGCCCCAACCCTGCTTAGATTTATAAGCAAACCAGCAGTGCAATACAGGGCTCTATGGTGCTGGCTATAGTTATTATGATTTGTTTGGGGGAAATAATGACATTACTGAAACAACAAAGTTTTAATATAACTTCTATCTTTTAATATAAAATTGTTTCAAATCTCAAATAAATATATCAAAATATTTAAATTTGTTCAAACAAAATGCCAAACAAATGGCGAAAACACAGTAGGCATACTACGATTTGTATTTGATACAAAGTACATAGTATATTGCTATTATTACTATTATTATTGTTTTAAAATTTCTTCATATTGTATATAATTTTTTTAAGCCCACTGTGTAGATGTGTCGAGCCATGTCACAAGAATTTCTCTGCATAGGATGATGTGATGTCATTCGATGCATATGACAAACAACTTTGACTTTTGACTTTGACTTTGACGAACTTCGCCTATAAAATCTGTTTTGTAATCTGTTATTAAGCAATCAGATTTGGTGATGCACAATGAGAGTACAAATATCCAACGTAATTTCCTGAAGCACTTGATAAATATCTGGTTTCAAAATCAATATACAAATATGACAATTAATATAAATATAACAAAAGCAGTAACTGAGAAACATGGGATTTCGTCTTTAACTACATAATTATTCTCTTGCGCGAGGAGTCAGAATAGCCTAATGTTTTTCTCTCTTTTCGCCACTGTCTGACTCAACATCAGAAGTAGGCTACTTTGAAAACCATGTTTGAGAACACTAGCGGCGTACATTCTTTGAATGCCTTTTAACATGAATGCCTTTTAATTAAATGTGGAAGTAAAAAAAACGTCTTCTTTTTATCGTTTTGAATAGGCATCGTATTTTGACAAGTTATGTGCACAATCAATGACTGTGCATTCGATTGGACATATTCAGCACTCGTTTGATGCCAGTACCCGATTTTAAACTACTGTTGGCTGATCTGATGATTAATTATAAATCCCCTTATTCATCATAAGGCAATATAGCTAGGTAGTTAACCCTTGCGCAGCAGTTAAAGTCAAAGTCAAAGTTGTTTATTTATCATATGCATCGAATAACATACATCATCCTATGCAGAGAAATTTCTTTTGACATGGCACGGCGATTCTATGCAGTGGGCTTATAAACAAGAATTACAACAATATAAGAATTTTAAAATAATAATGACAATAGTAATAATAATAATAAAATGCTATGTACTGAGCAGTGGTCTGGAAAATGTACAACAGTAGAAGTACTAAATATTATAGATTTTGCATGGAAAATTGCTTTAAGGTGCATTCGAATTCTGCTACATCAGATGTAGAGAGCATAAAATGACCAATCGAGTGTTAGTGCTTAACAGACGATTTGCGATCAGTGTCTGTGTTCCATGTTGAGCAGCCGAATGGCCTGTGGGAAGAAACTGTTTTTAAGTCTGGTGGTCCATGCCTTGATGCTCCGGTAACATCTACCAGACGGCAGTAGTGAGAAAAGATCACGGCCTGGGTGGCTGTGGTCTTTGAGGATGTTCTTTGTTTTCCTGAGGCAGTGCTTATGGTAGATGCCTTGCACAGAGGGGAGGCAGCAGCCAATGATGCGCTCCGCTGACTTCACCACCCTCTGAAGGGCCTTACGATCAGCAGCGGAGCAGCTGCCGTACCAGGCTGAAATGCAGCCTGAGAGGATGCTCTCAATGGTGCACCTGTAGAAGTTGATTAAAATCCTGACAGACATGCCAAACTTCTTGAGTCTCCTCAGGAAGTATAGGCGCTTTTGGGCAGTTTTTGTTACCGAGGTTGTCTGTCTGGACCATGTGAGGTTGTCGCTGATGAGCACACCGAGGAACTTGAACTCT
>JACXGM010032114.1:0-12747 GCA_016801145.1 Umbra pygmaea
CTGCGGTTAGTTGATTATATTTTTGAAGAGAGCATACGTTCCCATACGTTTTTTTTAACTGTATGTATGGCATCACTCCCCCGGCATCATTTATAATGTCATTTACAAACATTATTCCTTTTCCAAACATCTTGTCAATGTATACAGGCCTTTTATCAACTATTATATGAGAATTTAGCCACAATAATTGTTGTAAAATGTGTTCCCTATTTTTTAGGTGGATTAAATTGGAATTGCAACCAACTTTTCATGGCTTGTTTGAAAAATAATGACATCTTGAAAATTATTTCCTTTTCCAATATCTGAAAATGATCAGTTGTAATTTGTAGAAATGGAAATAGGTCCTTACTGAACATTGGTTGAAATACTCTTATTAGCTTACTAGTGAACCAGTTAGGATTCAGGTATACCTTTTGTATGACTGATGCTTTTAATGAAAGAGCCAATGCTTTAATATTCAATAACTTTTTACCTCCATGTTCGTATTCATTAAACAAGTATGCTCTTTTTATTTTGTCTGGCTTACCATCCCATATAAAGTTAAATATCTTTTGTTCATATAATTTAAAAACATTTCATTGGGTGTAGGTAAAACCATCAGCATATAGGTAAACTGTGAAACAATGAGAGAGTTAATTAATGTGATTTTACCACAAATAGATAGGTGCTGTCCTTTCCAGGGTAGCAATATTTTATCTATTTTGGCTAGTCTTGTTAAATAGTTTTTTTGACTACAACTTGATCTTTCATACGGTATATGTATACCCAATATGTCTACATCCCCATCAGCCCACTTTATTGGTAATCTACACTGTAATATAAAATCTGAATCTTTTAGAGCTCCAATACGTAAAATAGCCAAGCAGGCTATTAATTCTCCTGTTAATCCCAATGGCCAGTCCGACCCTGCCTACATCCCTACCTGGCTCTTTGTTCTGCAGATCTGGGGCCACATGTATAAAACTGGTCATACGCCAGGTCCTGCGCACCTTTCCTTCATAAATCACAATCAACGTGAGACAGACCACACGTGAACGAGCCACTGACCCCGCCTTGCCTCCTCCCATAAATGAATATGCAGATGAAGGGCTCGCGGCTTAACTTTTTTCCACAAATGCAAAAATCTCGTGCTAAAACAATTTTTCACATTTTAGTTAGTATGTATTAATCCCTGGTCAAGAAGATCATACAACCATTTTCTCTAGAGCTACTGTTAGCCAGTCTACAGACAATTGAAATGCGATAGCATCTCACCTTCTAAGCATTTACCCTATAGTCAATATTCGATCATTGCAAATTATATTTAAACTTCCTGACATGCCAAACCTGCATTAAAACTACATTTATTTTGTGTTCCATTTTCAAAACTGCTGAAGTCACAATCATATTTTGCAACTTAAGATCTTCCATCTTTATATGTTTTACCACTAGCTATGCTAAATATGAATCGCTTACATACCTACTACAATAACTGTTTGCGTAAGGTGTGAATTTGATAATGCGGCTCGTTAGGAGAATATCAATCTCATATTGGTGTTCTCCCGATGTGGAGAAGTGAAAATATTGCTGCACTTGTCACATTATATTTTATATTTCATCAACTTTTAAGATTAGCTAATTATGAACTGCTTCATCAGCCTTGTGTTTAAACTAGGCTATACATTAGTAACCAGTGTTGTATGCAAGTTATGTTTTACCTACTGACCATCGTCCCGTAAACGTCCCAAAGTCGGTTAAGAACTGTCCCAGACATATTTTTATATATAAGGAGGGACGCCTTGTATTTCGAACCCTGGCCGGAGCAGCCATTGTGCATCAAGTATAGCATCATCTTTTACGGGTCCTTTTATACGCTACAACTAATTTCACAGACCTTGATTACGTATTTACACATAATCCATGGGATAAATTGAGCATCACACATGAGTGATTTTGACAACCTGTTACTGCGTTTCATCCTTGGGAGATGGATCGGAGCGTCATTCCTCCTGTGCGTTATGGATGAGCCAGTGTCAGGCTCACAGAGACCATTGCATTTTCCTATGCCAATCTTGTAATTGCACAGCACAGCGAGTATATATTTAATCTGTGGTAAGTAATCTGTGCTGTGTGCAATATTAACCATATACAGAGGGTGACATGCATTTCCTGAGTAATTTTGTCATTCGTTTGACACACTCAAGTTTAACAGGAGTTATTAGGTGGTGGCAAATTAAACAGTTAATAGCATTTCGCATTTGGGATTTGGCATGTTGATGTGAATCATCCAACTTTTATTGGTGGAGGTAAGTAGGTATAATCAGTTAGAATTTGCGACGTTACAGAGCCAGACAAGACTTTGCGGGCGGCAAGCACATTCCCACGTCTGCTCAAAAGTTTCCGTGATGGCCCGCACATTCTCACGTCAAGTACTTTTTTATACATCACACCGTGTGCATGAAATCCAGCGTACGTAAGCTTTTCGTGCGTACGCAACGTTTTATACATGAGGCCCCTGGTGTCTTGGCCATACCACTCCTAGTTTGAAAATATCCTTTTGGATTCTTGTTAGAGTTCAAATTGCAGAATTTGTTTCTATGAAACTCCTGGAAAGCATAGTAGACAAATTGAGTGTGGTTCCAATACAAATCTCACCTTCAAAAAATAGATGAAATAAAATGGTTTAAGATAATTTTACAAGGATAGCTTATGTATTTTCTATTCATGTGTACCTCAAAGATTTCACACAAACACAGTAAAAACGGCTGTGTTAAATCAACACCCTAAGTGTTAAATTAACACTCTCAGTGTTTATATAGGTCCAAATTGACACTGAAGAGTGTTAATTTAACACTTAGGGTGTTGATTTAACACAGCCGTTTTTACTATGAAGATGTATTATGTACAACATGACAACAATGCTTCTAAAGATAATAAAAGCTGAGATGAAAAAAATCCCTTTAAATATGCAGTCACCCCTAAATTAACATTGTCTTGAGACAGTGCCTGCAGTAAATAATAGCAATTGCATTTGAGTTAGCCAACTCATAAATATTGGGCACTTTCATCTAAACAGCCTTAAAACTCTAGTCCATGCGTTATTCCCTATCGGTTCTGTTGCTGTGTTTGTGTGACAGTCTGGTTTGTTTATGCTAGGAGGCACAGTAAGTCCCCAGAAGCCCAGCTTTAGCATACTGTGTAGGGGTTCACTTCATGTGATGCCTCTCTGTGAACAGATCACTGCATCTGTCATTTTTAATTACTTCACTACCCCATGAAGATCAGACAAGCACTGAAAACCTCACATGAAATACTCCGGGACATCGCTCCAGATTACAGTTCTTACATTTGCACAACACCAACCCCAAGCCAGGCGTCTTGTGGAGTGTGTATAGAGAACTTAACCAGTCTCATTTACTTACACATTACCTAACTCACTTGCTCTGATAGGAAGATGGAGTAAATTAAAATGTTATATTTCAGATAACGTGATAGCGCTGACCAACATGAAATGTATTAGAGGTCAAAAAGAAGCATTCTAAACATGTTTTCTTTCTGTCTCTCTATCATAATAAGGAAATTACAGTTAAATCCAGCAGTCAATTTTTGCTAAATATTACAGATATATTACAGACATGTCTGCAGTCAACATGTGCAAACCATTCCGAAAGAGTTAGAGGTGATTTTCCAGGCATGAATAGGGCATCCGAGAAAAAAACTCATTGATTCTCCATATGTCTTAAGAGACTGTCCTATCCCATATCAAGGATGAGAAACTCAATTTCCAAACAAATACAGCAAAATAAATGATTTGTATTTTAAAGGTTAACTCATGATTGCAGTCAGGTGTGTTATTTGTATTTAAAGGTTATTTCCTGATTGCAGTCAGGTGTGTTATTTGTATTTAAAGGTTAATTCCTGATTGCAGTCAGATGTGTTATTTGTATTTAAAGGTTAATTCCTGATTGCAGGCAGGTGTGTTATTTGTATTTAAAGGTTAATTCCTGATTGCAGTCAGGTGTGTTATTTGTATTTTAAAGGTTAATTCATGATTGCAGTCAGGTGTGTTATTTGTATTTAAAGGTTAATTCCTGATTGCTGTCAGGTGTGTTATTTGTATTTTAAAGGTTAATTCCTGATTGCAGTCATGTGTGTTATTTGGAGCTGGGGCAAAAGTGGTACACCAAGCAAGCCCTGAAGGACTGGAGTTTCCCACACCAAAATATTAATGTAGAATTCATTTGGCATTGCAAGAGCATGGAGGTTGCTTATTTATGAGTCTAGTATGGATGTAGGTGGGTAGTTTGGCAGGTTTACCAATTCATTTGGGCAATGTATAAAACATTTCAGCCGGTACAGTCAAGATGATACTGAGATTTATGTTTCTGTGGATGTTTTTGGAGCCAAGCATTTCATATTTCAGATCATGTCTGACAATGTTTCAGTCCGATCCCCTGGTGTTACATTATTATGTCCTAAGACTGGTGAATGGTATTTCAGTTCGATCCCCTGGTGTTACATTATGTCCTAAGACTGGTGAATGGTATTTCAGTTCGATCCCCTGGTGTTACATTATGTCCTAAGACTGGTGAATGGTATTTCAGTCCGATCCCCTGGTGTTACATTATGTCCTAAGACTGTCAGAGTTTGGTAGCATCACAAGCCCACACTGCATTCGATTTGCCAAACAATAGAAAAAAAACTGTGTAATGTCTTCTGGTACATGCCATGTCTGACTGTTTGAAGAATGGCCAGTGTAACTAAGAGGCAATGCAAACTAATGCTGATAAATGACCGACAGTGTGGACACTAATGTTCCTGCTGACTTGTGAGAAGAGCCAGTAAAAAAGCAAACTATGTGAATTCAAAGCCATCTCTAACAATCTGATAATCAGAACAAATGGACTCTCTGCATGGAGGAAAATGTTGTCAGTTTTTGTCCTTAAAATTCTTATTTCCCAAGGTGGTGCTTAGATGTGTTGAATGTATATGTGTGCTCAGGCCTGAGGCTATAACTACTATACCAAACCTATTTATTTTGATTGTACCTTTCAGATGCCCAGTGTACAGGTAGGTGTAAGGTGTACATTTTATATTAGCTTCTTTTGTCTTTTATTGAAATGTCAGATGTACAGTCAGCCATAAATACTTGGACATTTACTGAGTTAAAATTTTTTCAACACGGAAAACAAGTGTGGTGGTGGATGGTAAAATATATTTTCATGGTGAAGAAAACCCCCTTCACAAACAGATCAAAACATTTCTCCAGGGACAAGGAGTATCTGTGTCAATAATCAGGAGAAGTGCAATGTAAACCATTGGTAAGCCTGAACAGGAAGACTAAATTAATTTGCCCCCCCCCCCCAAAAAGAAAGAAAAACCTGCACAGTTCTGGAACAAAATTCTGGCAAAAAGAAAGGCTGTTGTGCAGCACTGAATGTATGGAAGTGGGTCTGTGTGTGACTGTGTATGGAAGTGGGTGCTACATGTTGGTGGTGAATGAGGTGGGCTTCTCCCCATTACTTTGTAAGGTGCTTTGGGTCATTGGAAAAGCACTATATAAATCAAATTAATTAATTATTATTATTATTATTACTATTATGTATGGCTACCAACAGAACTGTTGCCCTTATGTATGTATTGTTGATGTCACTGCTTAAATAACAGCAGGAGGAATTTGGAAGTGTAGTAGCCCTACTACATTATCTGCTTAGATTCAGCCAAATGCTGCAGAACTCATTAGACAGCATTTCACGGTGCAGATATATAGGACTGCAAAAGCAACCAAACACTTTTAAGATAAAGAACTGGAATATTCTGAAGTGGCCAAGACAGTCACCTGACCTGAATCTAATTGAGCATGCATTTCACCTGCTGAACCCAAAACTGAAGGCCATTTTTCAAGATGGCCGCCATTACTTTTCAATTATTATTATATCAATTATTCAACCAGTGATCCAAGCATAACATTTGATACAAATTCCCTCTAAAGGACATGTTAATGAAAAAAGATGTGTGCCCCTTAAAAATTCTAGATGACCACCATTTCTACAGATTGCCACCTTTCCTGTCGTGTATGAATTATTTCAATTCTTCAAATGGTGATGCAAGCATAAAATTAGGCAGATATACTCTTCAAGGAACACTCCTTTGGAAAAAGGCATGTGCCACTCAAAAATTCAGGATGGCCACCATTTTCAAGATGGACACATTTTCTGTCAAATAGTCATAATTAGGGATGCACCAATACCATTTTTTAATGACCGAGTACGAGTACCGATATTTTCTTGCTGGTAATCACTGATACCGATACCTATACAAATACTCTGTGCTCATTTTCGTGTTTTAATTTCAGATGTTTTATCAGGTTACTTGTATTATATGTACTGGGTTTCGCACCTCCTCTTGATAGTAATGCAGAACAAAGCATGAAGTTTGCAGTGTGTGGGTTGTTGTCATTAATTTTGAAGTATTTCCACACCGCTGAGGCTGACATTCTGTCTGCTGCTGCCGCCACTGTCTTTGTGCACCAAAAATTCTGTCAGTTACGTTATGTCAGGTCTTTGGTATCGGGGGAATTTTTACGAGTACAAGTACATGAGCTTGGTATCTGGCCCGATACCGATACTGGTATCGGTATCAGTGCATCCATAGTCATAATGTTTGGTTTGTCTGCCTCCTCTCCTTTGACCTGTCCGGCTTAGTTAAATTTGCCAGGGATATAAAATCCGCACCATCATACCTCTCAGGTTCATTGGAGTACACAAGCCTCTCCACATGCAGTCCACAGAGAGGAAGGGCCACTGTTAGAAAAAGAAAGTGGCCAGTCAAAATTCAGGATGGAAACCATTTTTCAAGATGGCTGCCATTCCTGTCCTATGTTCATTGCCACTGTTTCCAAATAGTGATACAGAAAATATGCCACAAATACTCAGTAAAGCCCACTTTTTGGAAGAATTGGATGGGCAATAAAAAATTCTAGATGGAGACCTTTTCCAAAATGGCCATCATTTTGGTAGTATGTACACTGATGCACACATGAATGTTAGCAAAAATACTGTAATGGCCTCACTTCGCAAATCGCAAAAATTCAAAATTCATTTTTCAAGGTAGCTGTTGCTTAGTGTACTCTGTTGAGGCTGAGTTAAAAGGAAGGACTGAAAAAAAAAACATTAGTTCTATTCACATTTTTCCCAGCTCAAAGGGCTTGGGGTTGAGAGAGGTTGTGCCCTGCTGAGTCATAATAAAGACTGTTAAAAATGGTAGCCAATGCCTCCCTGCTTGGCAGTCAGAAGTGTTATATTGGGGCAACATATCCAGTAAGGTGTATATGTACATATACATACATATACATCACGGTCCAGAATCAGGAAATTGGCTCTCGGCCCACCGCAAGGCAACTTACGTTTTTATTCACATTTGCAATTGCACAACTTGTCAACTTGGCCTTGTGGTTAGGATCATTGTGCTGGAAAGTCCAAGAGCATCCCATCCACAGCTTTTGTGCAGAAGAATGCAAATTGTCTGCCAGTATTGTCCGATAACATGTTGCATTCATCTCGCCACACATTTCATCGGAGACTGAGTGAAGTCATTTAGAAGCACTTTTCACGGTGGTAGCCAAGCAGCGGTGTAGCACAAGATCCTGGGCCCTATGCACAGGCAGTCCTGATGGGCCCCCATGTTCCTCAACCCCAATATATTCCAGACTTTAAGGGCCCTCTCTCCCCTTTGGGCCCTGGTAATCAGTATTGGTTTTACCCCCAATCCGACGCCCCTGTAGCCAAGTGTACTGCGCAGCCTCAAGCTGCGCGTGACGATGCAGATGTGACGTGAGCAACCTGTCTGAAAGTTGTAATTCTTCTCGTAGCTGTGCCAAGAGAAATCTGAATCATTCCAAATCTTACATCATATGAATTCACTTGCCACATCCCAAAGTATTTCCAATCCATCAAAACCTTGCTGAAATATTTTGTTCTGATGATTTCAGGGACTCTATAGGCTTCTCCCTTGACTGTATGCCTCCATGTGCCCCCAGTTGCCTGTGACTTCTCCTGGACTATATGGTAATATCTCTACTGTGCAACAGAAAGTTGCGTGGTTATGACACAATTGTTAGCCTATTTTTACAAAAACGGGAGATACAAAGTGATCGAGCCTTTTATACATTGTTGTGTTTCTTTAAAAATAAACAATGGACAAGTAAAGTATTAAAAAGCTTCAGATGTAAAGTAATACGCTGTCAAATTGACGACTAAATGAATGGGAGTCTATGGAATGCTAACAGAAGGTGACGGCTCTTTAGCCTCATAGGAGCATAAATTTTGCAGTAAGGAAAAAAAAACACCCATATTCTGCCACCGATGATATTGAGCCACTAAGTGGTGCCGATTAGAGCCAACAGAAGTAAATCAATTACTTTTCCACAACCTATTTCACTTATGTATTCTGACTTGCTTCTCAATAAAATAAATATTTACAAATGAACAGATATGTTGAGGCAGGTGTGGGCAGGACTCGGTGCCTCAACCCCCTTTCAAGACTGCCACATAGCGCTTCAGGACCCTGGACAGCTCCACTGATGAAGTCAACAGGGCCCTAAGGAGTTCAGTACTGGAGACAGTGGACAGCAAATGAAGAAAGGAGTGTGGAGCGACAGGCAGTCAGGGGGAGTAATGGTCTGAGACACACCCAGGGCCACAGCTGACAACCCTCAACCCTGATAGAGCTCCCTATAAAGCAGAGTGATTAAGAGGTGAGCTGTATGACAGAACCTAACACCCTGATTTCTGTGTTTGTTTTCTCTTTTATGTCCCGGAATCCTTCTCTCCTGTGACCTCAGATACCGGTGAGGACTAACTGTTAGAATCCCGGGAGGAGGGGGAGAAAAACCACGGGGAATAAATCTCCGGTTCACAGAGTCAGATTGGAGAACAGCGGCAGCTAATAAGGCAGCTAATAATTAAGTTGAACAGCACCCACCTGTTTGAAGTTGTGGGACTTTGTTTTCTTTGTTTATGCAAGTATTGAATGTGCAATTCTGTTACGCTAAGAGTATTTGAGTAAAAACGCTGCCACAGCCGGCTAAAACGTTCCTTCTGCCTCTTCTCTGACTACGAACCTGTTACAATATATAACCTTGAATGGATGTTCTTTGGGATCAACTCTATTGATCTATATGTTGCAACCCTATATGTAACTAGGTATTTCCTGTTTTTTTTATTTTACCCGGGTTTTACAAACAGAAAGGAATGAGGGGGGCATAGCTACTGGTTAGACTGAGTTATGAAACAAGCAATTAAAACATTTTGTTTATTCTATTTGTTATAATAGCCTATTTTCATTTCATTACATTATATAAAAAATTACATTTTAATTAATCTTCATTATATATAGAGAAAATATATACATTTGTAAAATGAGCTTGCACTGTTAATTATTAACATTCAAGTCGATTTAGTTTCAATATTTCAATGACCAACATACATCCAATGGATGGGTTTTGTTACTATTATTACTTAAAATGATTGTAGCAAATTTAGTGTCATTTTTTACTGTGAGTGATGTGCGGGTTTGAGTGGAGCAGTTTGAAAAAGTGTGGAGTGGTGGACCGGAGCAGAACAACCGCTCAGTGAGCGAGGTGCGAGATTTCCAAACCCTCAACTCCGCTCATGTACTCTGGTTGTGACCATAAAGTTCTATTTTGATCTCATCGATCCAAATTACAGTGTGCCAGAAGCTGTGAGGAAAGTCCAGATGTTGTGGGGCATTTTGTAGCAACGCTTTTTTGTGGCACTGGCGCAGTAAAGGCTTCTTTCTGGCAACTCGACCATGCAGCTAATTTCTGTTCAAGTATCATCATATTGTGCTCCTTGAAACAACCAGTGATGGGAATAATGGCATTATAATAAACGGCATTACTAACGGCGTTAATTTTTTCAGTAACAACTAATCAAACAAATTACTGTTTTCCCCGTTACAACAGCATTACCGTTACTGACAAAATAAAATGTGGCGTTACTTTAATTAAGCTCAATGAAACGGTAGCTTCCTTTCTGTAGGACCTGCAAAGTTTTTTTTCTCTGTTGTGTGTCAGGGGTGTGGTAGACAACCACAACTGATGATGATTGGCTTAGAGTACATTTACATCACTTGCCAACCAGCCAGAGGCAGAGTAGGGCAAGTGTTCACTGTTCTGTTCACACACACGCACAGACAGTTGCACACACCAACGGGCAGGCAGTGTTGCCATGTCAGCGGTTTTCTAGCCAAATTGGGGGATTTTTAAATCAATTTGGCGGTAGAAAATATATTATTTTTTGGGCTATTTTTGAATATATTGTGTTTTTTTGGGCTATTTTTGAACAACCACAGCTGCAGCATTTTCCTTTAAATAAATAAATGTTGGCTGTATGTTGCAGCCTGTGCCAGGTATGGGAGGAGCTACAGCGTGTGATGTGTATTAAAGAGAGGGAGAGAGTAGATCGTTTTGAGAGAGAGAGACTGCTACGTGCATATTCAGGGCGAGCGGAACAGAAAAATGCGACGTGTGCACAAATGGCTCAAACGTCATGATAATTGATGTAATAGGTTTAGTGCCTAAAAAACGAATTAAGTAAAAAGCTTTATTTTGCACCATAATTTAATTTAGTTGGTTCTTCAGACCAGAACATTCATCAGAAAGTAGAAATCCGAGTGCATCACAATATGCTATAGAAACCTGAGAAAGAAAAAAAACATGTTTATGAAGACAAATCATGTTTACTAGCATACTCGACACCTAAACAACATTTAATTTTCTGAATGTCAGGGAAATGGACAAAATATGGAAGAAAATATTGCAAAGACTATTAAAAAGAAAAGGGTTTAATGGAATGGATTAGGAGCATCCCAGCAGATGACAGTAAAGCACAATAAGTGCTTAATAATAACTTTTTATTTTTATATTTTTTAAACACTAACAACTAATAATGAAATAATTTGTATTTCTGATTAAAAAAGTAAAGTGTTGCAGTAATAACCATGAGAAAAGTGCTGTGGATATAGATGAATAGTTGAGTTATTGTCAAAAGTTCAGTTATTGTCAAGTTGCGATACATCTGTACTCTCATTCTTGCTGATCCTCAAACTCATTCCTGATCATCTTTTTATTTTTATTTGTCTTGCTCACTGTATGTGGAGATAATTAAAGGCAAGATATAGCTAACCATTTTGTGGAATGAACAAATACATTTTTAGAAATTAATAGAATAGGGTAAAGAAAATAACATTTAAATGTACATTGTGGAAAAAAGTATTGGAATTATTAACTCAGTAGCAATGTAAACAAATTGGGCTAGTTTTAAGGCATTTTGGGCAGTTTTTGAGCAGTCATTGGGCTAGTATTTTCTGGTTGACCTGGCAACCCTGCGGGCAGGAGTCAGAGCGATGGAAAGTCATAGAGTTCAAAGGTAGCTTTCGCGAACTGTAAGTACAATAAGCACTACTTATCTCTCGTTGAGGTAAAAGGCAAGAATGTTTATGTAATGTGCAACTTATGCACAGGAAGAAAGACACTCCACGTCGGTGGCAAGTAATTTGAAACTAATGAAGCACCACATCGTCACATGCCGCCACAAACTAGTGGCCAACAATGACACTAATAACGTGAGCTTCGCTACAAAAGGAGATTGAGCTACGACATCAAAGCAACTTAAACTAGATTTTTTATCACCACCGCATACTCTTGTAACTCAGACTAACATTTGATTCTATTTAGTGTCCATTTCATTCGTTTAACATATTTAATATTGGGGGCTTCCAAGTTATTTGACATACTTGATTTTTTAAAGTAATGCAATAGTTACTTTCCCTGGTAATTAGTTACTTTTATAATGATGTAACTCAGTTACTAACTCAGTTACTCTGTGAGAAGTAACTAGTAACTATAACTAATTAATTTTTTTAATTAACTTGACCAACACTGGAAACAACCACACCATCTTTTTACAGAGCAGCCTGTATGTCTCCGAGATCCCTGAGTCTTCCATTTCTTAATAAGTGATTGAACACTACGCACTGGCATTTGCAAGGCTTTTGATATTTTTTATATCCTTTTCCAAATTTATGCAGTTCTAGTAACTTATTACGCAGGTCTTTTTACAGTTCTTTTCTGCTCCCTCCTCAGTTTCTGGCCTGCTCAGTGCATCCACATGAGAGCTACCAAACTAATTGACTATTTCTACACAGACACTAATAACAATTTAAAATGCCACATGTGTGGGAAATTAATCTTTAATTGCCATTTTAACCTGTGTGTGTCACCTTGCTGTGACAGCCGGCATGCTGTCAGGGTCCTCCATGCACCACCGTCACCAGGCTCTACGTCTGCCAGCCCCGCCGAGAGGACCTCCTGCTCCGCCTCCGCCGAGAGGACCTCCTGCTCCGCCTCCGCCGAGAGGACCTCCTGCTCCGCCTCCGCCGAGAGGACCTCCTGCTCCGCCTCTGCCGAGAGGACCTCCTGCTCCGCCTCCGCCGAGAGGACCTCCTGCTCCGCCTCCGCCGAGAGGACCTCCTGCTCCGCCACCGCCGAGAGGACCTCCTGCTCCGCCTCCGCCGAGAGGACCTCCTGCTCCGCCTCCGCCGAGAGGACCTCCTGCTCCGTCCGGACCCTCGTCGCCAGACCTTCCAGACACACTGCCACCCTGGCCGACTGAGCTGCCGTTCCTCGGGCCGCCAGAGCTGCCTTTCCCCTTGCCCCCTGAAATGCCATTCCCTGCCACAGTCCCA